>MJUU01028643.1:79195-101423 GCA_002080025.1 Modiolus philippinarum
CAAGATTTCAAAATGGTGACCGTTGCCATGTAAACAGAAAAAAGGCGAGAAAAATCGAAAGTGTTCAGAATAGCATGAAATTTTACAGGGAGGTTGCCTAACATGTGTAGAATTGGTTTCGTGCCTTCAATACTTAAAAATGGTAACCATTCCGATGTAATTAGAAAAAAAGGCGGGAAAACTCATAGTGCTCAGAACTTGATGGTATTTTATAGGATAGTTATTTAGGATGTACAAATCTCATATTTAGACTTGGAATAGGGATATGGGAGTTCGTTTGGGAGACTTCTGTGTTTACATCCAAAAATTAATACTTTATATTTTTTCTTGCAATAATTCTTTTCCGATTGATTATTTTGATGTGGCTGAATGAAACAAATTGAAACTTTGGAAACAGTTTGAACTCCATCAGAAGTTATTCACAATTAAAAAATTAAAATTTTCAAAATGTTCGCTATTTTCTAAATGGCCGCCAAAAACGTCAAAATTTCAACTTTGTCGGATTTCAACGAAAATTGATTGTTTGGTAGATTTTGAGGCTGCGAATAAGGTTGAATCATTGAATTGGTTGCTAGGGGTGACATCGGCTATGGCTTGCAATTGCAAATGTAGTTTATATTGTAAATAATTTTGATTAGCATCAATATCTATAAAGAATCAAACTGATCGTAAATAACATCATTAGAACAAAAGTAGTATAACAAATTATGTTTCTTTCCAAAGAGAACACTAATCATTTTTCTTTACAAATACAACATGAAGTATAATAAGTATGAAGCTCTGTTGTGGAGATGTGACTTGAGTACAAGGCATAGGCAGCGCCCCTCACCCATAAAATAAGGGCATTTATATACCCAGCATATTTAATTCTGTCTACATTTTACTAATCACGTGTAAAATGGGGGAATTTATATACCTGGCACAATTGATTTAATTGCACATTTACGTAATCGAGTTTAAAATAAGAGAATTTATATACCCAGCACTTTTGAATAAATAGATGTTAATTTACCAACTCAAGTTTTAAGAGACTTTGTCTCATGTGCATTTACTCCATATCCTTTTATTCACCATTAAATAAGGCACTTTATAGACCCAGCACATTTAATTTAGTACATATTAACCAAATAATTTTTAGAATGAAGGAATTTATATACATTTTGTACCTGTCATGTTTAATTTAGTCGATATTTGCCAAATAACATTAAGAATAAGGAAATTTATATACCCAGCATATTTAATACAGTTCATATTTTCCAAAATAAGTATAAAATAAGGGAATTTATATACCTGTCATATTTGAATTAGTCCATATTAACCAAATAAAGCTTTAAATAAGGTAATTTATATACTCGGCATGTTTCATTTAGTCCATATTTATCAACTTCAGGTTAGAATAAGGGAATTTATATATCTGGCATATTTGATTTAGTCCATCTTTACCAAATTAAGCTTTAACTAAGATAAATTTATATACATATGTAAAATCATAGTAACTTCGGTATTAAGTAATATGTACTCAGCATATTTCATTTAATCCTCATTTACCAAATTTAGTTTAAAATAAAAGAATTTATATACCTAGGGCATTTAGTTCAGTATATAATTACCAAAAAAAGTTCAATTCAGCAATTTATTTGCACGGAACATTTAATTTAGTCACATTTACAAATACAAATGGAAAAAAATAAGGGCATGAATATGCTCGGCAAAATAAATTTAGTCCATATTTACCAAATTAAGTTAAAAATAAGGCAACTGATATACATAGCATATATGATTAAATATTTTAAGAAAGGATATGGAGTAACTCAACATTTTCCAAATAAAGCTTACAATAAGGCAAGTTTTATACCTGGCATATTTTATTCAGTACATAATTACAAAATCAAATTTAGATCAAGGGAAATTATATACCCGGCATATTTAATTAAGTCAATAGTTACCAAATAACATTAGAATAAGCGAATTTATATACCCTGCATATTTTATTAAGTCCATATTTACCCAATTTAGTTGAATTACAAAGTAGCGAGGTTACCGCAGATTTATGTTCTGCAGATGGCCATTTCGACCAGAGCTGATAAAATCAAAGTATTGGAAATCCAGAAATGGAAAGATGTTTTAAAGCTGATAGATAATAGAAAAAACAAAAGGTTCCAAAATGAAAGCCAAAACCAGCTGAGGACAGAGCTTTGAATGAAGGAGTTACTCCTTAGTTTAAAACAAAATTCTAGTTAAGATAATGAAAGTTTTCAAATAAAATTGGTCTTCGGGCCAGAACCCCAAAACTCGCCAACTGGGTTGGTGAATACCAAAAACATATGACGTTTCAATCAAAAATTTTGGCGGGGCACGTTTCCAAATTGCAATTTCATCGCGAATTCTCGGGGTCACATGACGAGACTTAAAAACCATATAAATAACGAAATACTGAAGTTACCACAAAAATTTCTGTTAATGGCTATTTCTACAATTTTCGCTCATCAGAGCATATAAAATCAAAACATTTGAAATCAACACATCGAAAGATGATTTAAAGATTTATCTGTCTAACGTCATTGTTTTTGTGTCTAACGTCATTGTTTTTTGTGTCTAACGTCATAGTTTTCTGTGTTCTCGTTTTTGCCCTGTCTTTGGACTTCGATTTTTGTGAATTTCACCCCTTTGTTCCTTCGGTATTCTACTGCCGTTGTTTTAAAGCTGATAGAGAACAAATAATCAAAAGGTTCTAAAATAAAAACCAAACGCAGCTATTAGGAAAGAGCTTTGCATGGGGAGATACTCCTTAGTAATAAGGGAATTTATATACTTTTGGCATTTAATTTAGTATAAAATTGTCAAAATTAAGTTCAAATTAAGGCAATTGATATAACCGGCAAATTTAATTTACATGTAGCACATATACCAATAGGTGGTGAATGTAAGGATATGGAGTATAGGCACATGCGACAAACACAAATACATACGCAGAACAGGTTTTTGCACTTTGTTGCAATCAATTCAAACATATTCTTTTCAATTTTAATCTACAGATTATGTAGGATACATTTGAACATATAATATAAAAATTCAAGGCTGGCCGGACAACAGCCTTATTGCAGCTCATCCCTTAGTTGAAAACAGGGGAATTTATTTACCAGTGGCATTTCATTTAGTATATAATTACCAAAATAAATGGTGAATGAAAGAATATGGAGTAACTGCACATGAGACAAAGTCTCTACAAAAACATGGTAAAAACAAGCAAAGGAACAACGCTTTTATTGTTGTTCTTCATCTTGAAATCACCATGAGGCCTTCAACAATGAAAGTATTGCTAATACCTCATAGGAAGTTCAAGACGGCCCCTAGCAAGTTAAAAATAATAATAATTATGTAATAGTAACTTCTACTGAGGGTCGTATAAGGATTTACGGACTAGCAAAAACCTGTATACGGCCCTCAATAGAAGTTTCTATTACTTTTATTTCATTGAACAATTTCATGTTCCTTGGAAAGAAAAGATATATGTATTTTTTTCCTTCATTTCAACATTTAATGTTGGACAGGTGCCACAAAATAGAGCAGATTATACTTACCCTTTCAAAGCACAGACATGACTGATGGTGCAAAGATTTATGCAGCTCGTACTTTATCTTTATTTTGATTTGAAACATCATTTGTCATTTTGTTTCTATATATGCCATAGTGTTTTTGTTTTTGTTTTTTTGTTTTGGTTTTAAATTTTTCCTTTACCTTGTTTTAAAGCTGATAGATAATAGAAAAAACAAAAGGTTCCAAAATGAAAGCCAAAACCAGCTGAGGACAGAGCTTTGAATGAAGGAGTTACTCCTTAGTTTAAAACAAAATTCTAGTTAAGATAATGAAAGTTTTCAAATAAAGTCGGTTTTCGGGCCAGAACCCAAGAACTCGCAAACTGGGTTGGTGAATACCCTCGAGGACTAACAGTCCACCAGCAGTGGCATCGGTCCAGTGGTAATAGGGTCTGTAAGTCTCGTTCAAATTCGCAACTTCCGGGCCCCTGAATTGTACCCGGAAGTTGCATTTTTATCAAAAACATATGACGTTTCAATCAAAAAGTTTGGCGGGACACGTTTTCAAATTGCAATTTCATCGCGAATTCTCGGAGTCACATGACGAGACTTACAAACCCTATAAATAACGAAATACTGAAGTTACCACAAAATTTTCTGTTAATGGCTATTTCCACAATTTTCTCTCATCAGAGCATATAAAATCAAAACATTTGAAATCAACACATGGAAAGATGATTTAAAGATTTATCTGTCTAACGTCATTGTTTTTGTGTCTAGCGTCATTGTTTTTTGTGTCTAACGTCATTGTTTTCTGTGTTCTCGTTTTTGCCCTGTCTTTGGACTTAGATTTTTGTGAATTTCACCCCTTTGTTCCTTCGGTATTCTACTGCCGTTGTTTTAAAGCTGATAGAGAACAAATAATCAAAAGATTCTAAAATAAAAACCAAACGCAGCTATTAGGAAAGAGCTTTGCATGGGGAGATACTCCTTAGTAATAGGGGAATTTATATACTTTTGGCATTTAATTTAGTATAAAATTGCCAAAATTAAGTTCAAATTAAGGCAATTGATATAACCGGCAAATTTAATTTGGCACATATACCCATAGGTGGTGAATGTAAGGATTTGGAGTATAGGCACATGCGACAAACACAAATACATACGCATCGCAGAACAGGTTTTTGCACTTTGTTGCAATCAATTCAAACATATTTTCAATTTTAATCTACAGATTATGTAGGATACATTTGAACATATAATATAAAAATTCAAGGCTGGCCGGACAACAGCCTTATTGCAGCTCATCCCTTAGTTGGAAACAGGGGAATTTATTTACCAGTGGCATTTCATTTAGTATATAATTACCAAAATAAATGGTGAATGAATGAATATGGAGTAACTGCACATGAGACAAAGTCTCTACAAATACATGGTAAAAACAAGCAAAGGAACAACGCTTTTAGTGTTCTTCATCTTGAAATCACCACGAGGCCTTCAACAATGAAAGTATTGCTAATACCTCATAGTAAGTTCAAGACGGCCCCTAGCAAGTTCAAAATAATAATAATTATGTAATAGGAACTTCTATTGAGGGCCGTATAAGGATTTACGGACTAGCAAAAACCTGTATACGGCCCTCAATATAAGTTTCTATTACTTTTATTTCATTGAACAATTTCATGTTCCTTGGAAAGAAATGATACATGTATTTTTTTTCCTTCACTTCAACATTTAATGTTGGACAGGTGCCACAAAATAGAGCAGACATGACTGATGGTGCAAATGTTTATACAGCTCGTACTTTATCTTTATTTTGATTTGAAACATCATTTGTCATTTTGTTTCTATATATGCCATAGTGTTTTGTTTTGTTTTGTTTTTTGTTTTTGGTTTCAAAATTTTCCCTTTACCTTGTTGTCTTTGTTGCCTTTGTATTTGTTTGCCGATGCTTAAAAAAATACATGTAACAACAAAATCTGAAAATAGCAACAAAACATGTATTCATAAACATAATGAATCTTCAAATAAATAGCCAACTATAACATCATATTGGCAAATAAGTCAGAAAATGTAAATTTAAATTTTGCCAAACAAGTCACAAAATGTAAATTTTAATTTTGCCAAATAAGTCACAAAATGTATATCTAAATTTTAATTAACTATGTTTTCACTAATTAGCCATCATTTCATGTAAAAATTAAACACTCCGCCTGACACATTTGACAAATGAATATTTGGGCCGACAGAACGATTGCATGTACTATTCTCACTGATGTTAACTTGAGAAGATGAAATTTCCTGCAGCATCTTATCCACTTCAGGCCCTAAAAGAAACGAGTCGTCTAAAAAGTCTGTATCACATGTGTACTGCTGCATAGACATAGGTGCAAGTGGCATCACAGATGACTATTTAGGAATTGCAACGGCCATATTGTTATTTTTGTCAGTAAATTCATTTGTGAATGTTGAAGTACTAGTAGGAAATGTAATAGCTAAGTTCTCATCACTGTCAGTTTTTTCATACAATGATTTTGAAAATGTTTTTGACATTTTTTTATTCTGTGGCAAAGCAGTATCACTGGAGTAACTGACAACACTTTGTAGACATTTATGCTTTGAAAAACTTTTTATCTGGCGATCATCACAACCAGATTCACTCAATGTGGTGATTGACGTGGCCCTTATAGAATGATTTGTGTAAATCTCGGAGAGCCCTGCTGCTTTTGAAATACTTGGCATCACTTCGCCAAGGGAGTTTTTACCCAATGGTCGCGCCTCATACCAAATGCCGTCAGCTACACAAAAATTTTCACTCTTTTGCTTTGTTGAAACAGTACATCTATCTTTGGATTTAACTTGCTTAAATAAAATTTGAAGGTTTTAACAGGACACAAGTCACTACCTTTATCCTCATAAATTACACCACCAGACATTGTTTCTTGGTCCGTTCTATGATTTTTGGTGACTTCAGAACCATTTCATAATATATCTATCACCACTGCCATCAGTTTTAATTTTATATGAAGTTTTTGTAAGTTCGCATAACCCCTCACGTCCACGG
The DNA here is from genome assembly GCA_002080025.1 of Modiolus philippinarum. NCBI lineage: Eukaryota > Metazoa > Mollusca > Bivalvia > Mytilida > Modiolidae > Modiolus > Modiolus philippinarum. The sequence continues at coordinate 85,796 of MJUU01028643.1, forward strand.
CGACAGCAATATATCATGAGGTCGAACCAAACTTTATGTTGAAAAATGGTAGGATCGGACTGCCATCTGCCAAAGTACGTTTTCAGACGAGCCATATGTTCTTCATTTATGACGGATTTATGCATAGTTAAACCAAGACCACTTTTTTAAGATCAACCAGTACAGCCTCAAACATTGCTTTACTTTTGGTAAATTCCTCCCCAGTAATTATATTGAAGTCTCTCCTAAGAGGTGGTTCACTGTAGTACCTGAAAAATAATACATAAACATGATAAATCATAAAATTATGAATAAACATGCCTACACAGGATCTTATTTGGTATATAAAAATGTGTATAGTACGATACATAAATTGATCATGAATGTATGATGGTTGGGAGGAAAGGGCTGCAGTTTTTAGTTTAATAGTGTTTTTTTTTTTACTGCGCGAGTGTGAAAATTTTTTTTTTGCTACTCAAAAACATATTTTTTTTCTCTCATTGCTTATTTTTTTCAATACGCCAGATACATTGCTAGCTCTAATTAGTCCTTGTTTATTTAGAACTGCGTTCCATGCATTTATTATGACTATTAATCATGGTCACAGAAAAATGCATATTGCAACATGTTTCTCTCAAGACTTTATGCTATACGACGGTGCTCCTATAGTATAATGCTATGAATAGACTATAGTCTAGATGAGGACTTAATACTACGTAGAACAAACATACATTCGTTATTCAGTACAGACCTGTCGTTTTGAAAATTGCCTCGTGTGAGATTTGCAAAAATTGTCAAAGATCAAAGGAAAACATGTTTTTTTACTTTTGCATGACCAGTTTAACCCTTACCTATGAATCCCCGCACGAATTGATTTCAGTGCATTGCATGTATATCTGTTTCCTTGCTTTGTGCGAGCTTCAGCATAAAAGGATTCTAAAAGTGAATCAAGGGTAGCTGGCCCCAGAACATCAATGGCGTTTGTTGTTTGGTAGCCGCGCTTTGACATACAGAACTGATGGTAAAGTTTATAGCAAATTTTGTTGTCTGTTTTGTGTTTTTAGCATGTTTTCCATCAAGGATTTTTTTAAAATCCTCCTCCGACAGACTTGCAAACCGGTCGTCTGCAACCTGTGCCATTTTTTTTGTTGTGGTCGCTTACGCACTTAATTAAAGGGAGACAACTATAACTGTGAGCTTGACTATGACAGCGGGCTGTATCTCCCTCCACATCGGGCTGTATCGATGAGAAATACAGCCAGCTGGAAAATACAGCCCGCTTATTTGGACTAACTGTAATTATGTCTTAGAATACAATATGACATGTGACAGGTTTTAGGGCAATTAAAAAACTAGTTCTTTCAGTGATATGAAATAAGGCAATTTATATACCCGGCACATGTGATTTAGATTATATTTACCAAATAACATTTAGAATAATGGAATTTACCTGGCACATTTAGGAAAGTGAGAACCAAACCGTCAGTCATATAAAAAAATTAAAATATACGAATAATCCAGGGACAACGGCAAAATTGGCGACAAAATGAGTACTGGACAGAAAAAAATGAAGACACACAAACATATGAACAACAGGGACCCAATAAAAACCATGGTCGAGATTATGTGCACCGGTAGACAAAGCATCTCCTGCTTCTTGTAAGACACCCGCCGTGTTGAACATGTCAACTTCAGTGTTAAAGCCAAATCCGGTAGAGGAAAACAAACTTTAGTTGTAAAGGGAAACATCTGTTGTCATCTAGGAAACAGATATCACATAGCAATCCAGAAGATCCTGATATCAACCGTACAACTTCTGTATTGTTGACTTCAAGTTATGGGTAACAAACCCTTGTTAAAGTAGTTTATTTCTAAGCAAACAAGCTTTATCAAAGAAGTCACTGTATCCACCACAAGTGCCTTTGAGTGGCGAATGAGTTTTGAGCTGGAAAACCACAATAGCTGGCGCATTTGGAATGTTGCTACAAAGAAAAGGGAACTTCACTATGTAAAAGTGAAGGCATCATGTTTGTCATACAACATAGTTTGTACCGCTGTTGTCAATTTCAGGATGAAGGTCAAGGACTGAGGCTGGTGTGGAAGTATCTGTAGTATCCTTAATTTCGAGCTCTTTTTGATAGATAAGATGAAGAAAATCACAACACGAGCTTTGTTTAGTGATTAAATATCATCTATATAACGGAAGCTGAACTTAAAGGACTTAAATTTGATTCATTTTTCATCATATCTAACAAATTGAATTAAAAACATGGGAATTTATATACCTGGCTTATTTCATTTAGTCAACATTAACCAAATAAAGCTTAAAATAAGGTAACTTATATACTCGGCATATTTCATTCAGTCATATTTACCAAATAAAGCTTAAAAAGGGTATTATATATACCCGGTATATTTATTTAGTCCATAATTACCAAATTTAGTTGAAATAGGTGAACTTATATACCTAGGGCATTTTGATTTAGTATATAACTAAGACGATAAAGTTCCAAATAAGGCAATTTATATACCCGGTTCATTTAATGAAGTCCATGGTTACCAATTAAAATTCAACGTAAGGGAACTTTTATTCCAGTATACTGTTAGCCGGGAAATTTTCGCGGCAGTTTCATTTTCGCGATTTTCGCGTTTGGAATGGTAGCGCGGAAATAACAAATATACCTTTCTATTATTGAAGTCAATGGTCAACAATTTGGCAGCGCGAATTCAAAACTGTGCGAACTAAAATCCTGTCAATTTACCGCGAAATAAAGACGGCGCGAAAATTTCCCGGTTGACAGTATTAAAACATATTTAAGAAGAAAGAACCGAACTGTCAGTCAAAACAACGAACAATCCAGGGACAATGGCAACATAGGAAACACCAAGAAACAAGTATACTTCATGAGTACGGAACGGACGATAATGAAGACACACATACGGATGAACAACACGGACCCAATAAAAACCATGGATGAGATCCAATGCAACGGAAGAGTTAGCATATCCTTCTTATAAGCCGCCATGTTGAACATGTAAACTCCGGTAGTAAAGTCAAATCCGGTAGAGGTTAAGCAAATTTTAGTTGTAAAGGGAAAGATCTATGGGCAACATATATCCCATAGCGATTCACAAGATCCTGATATCACCCGTTAATCTTCTTCAGCGATGACTTCAAGTTATTGGTTACATACCCTTATTTAAGTAGTCTATTTGTAAGCAACTGAGCTCTTTCAAGGAAGTCACTTGTATAGACCAAAAGCCCTTGAGTAGCGAATGAATGTGAGATGAAAACCCCATATGCTGGCGCTTTTGGGATGTCGGTCTGAAGAAAAGGGAAGTTGACTTTAGTAAATTGAAGGCATCACTTTTGTAAAACAGCCTAGTTTGAAGTGTACATGTGTTGTCAATTTTTAGATGAAGGTCAAGGAACGAGGCTGATTTTGCAGTATCTGTAGTATCCTTAATTTCAAGCTCGTTTAGACAGAAAAAATGAAGAAAATTACCAAAGCGAGCTTTCTTTAGTGATGAAATATCATTTTTATAACGGAAGCTGGAATTATAGGACTGAAATTAATTAAATTTTTCCCTATTTACAAAATTAAGTTTAAAAAGGAAACGTACATTTATATACCTCGCACATTTACCAAATAAAGCTTAAAACAAGGTAATTTATGTACGTGTACCTGGAACATTTCATTTAGTCCATATTCACCAAATTTAGTTTAAAATAAAGGATTTATTTACATGGGACATAAAAACAAAATGCAGAAGTTACTGTTAATTTAGTTTCTGCAAATGCGGATTTAGACAAATTTTTTCTCTTCAGTGCAGATGAAATCAGAAGATTTAGAAATCCATATACCGAAATATGTATAAAAGCTGATAGACCGAATTACAAATAAGATCTAGATAGTAAAACCACAATTAGCTAAGGGCAGAACTATGCGAGAAGGAGATTCTTCTGAGCTTTGAACAAAATTTTATTACATTTAGATATTGCGGGTTTCTGAATAAAGTCGGTTTTCGGGCCAGCACAGAGGTATTAGCTACTGGGTTGGTGAGTACCCTCAAGGACTTACAGTCTACCAGCAGTTTGCATCGACTCAGTGGTAATTTTAATTAGTCGATAATTACCATAGAGTTCATAATAAGGCAATATACCTGGGACATTTACTTAATGTAAAAAATTCGGATGACAGAAAACACCTAAATTGGCTGAAAATTATATGCCACAATCCCCCACAATTAAGTCCATTTTTTCCAAATAAAGTTTAGAATAAGGAAATTTACATACCAGCATATATAATATAGTCTATATTTACAAAATAACGTTTAGAATAAGAGAATTTATATACCAAGAACATTTGATTAAGTAGGTATTTACCAAATAAAGTTTAAAAGTATAAGGGAATTTATATACCCTGCATATTTCATTTAGTCCGTATTTATCAAATAACGTTAAGAATATCTGAATACATATACCCGTCACCATGACATCATTGACAGATATACTGTGGAAGTAGTTTTATTCGAGGACATCAATTTTCGTGGTTTTCACAAATACCACTATTTCGTGGTTACTTAAATTCGTGGTTTCCAGTTCCATACGTTAAAAGTATATGTAAAAATACATTTTATTGGAAACTTAATTTCGTCGTGTAAGCAAACGACGAAATACACGGAAATTGGAACCCCGCGAACAAAAGGTCTTTCACAGTATGACGTATCTGTGTCCAAAATTAAAACAGACATTTAAAGCTACATTTCACGTCTTCAAGGATTTGAAAACACGGATTCGACTCAACACTGGATGGACTCATGGGTGCCGCTAGCGGAACAGGACATGCTTACATTCGGAGCGCCTGATGTCACTCCTGGTTTTCATCCGAGTTCACCCTATGAGTGCCTTAGTCGTCTATTTATTTCCGTGCATCGTAGCTCTCTCACGTCCTTGTTTTGTTTTTGTTTTTCTCTGTTGCCGATTTTGCCATGCCTTTGGACTTCGATTTAATTTGTGGTTATCGCTTCCCTTGTTCCCTCAGTATTCTACTGCCGTTGTTTTTGATTTAGTCCATATATTTTCCATATAAAACTTAGAATAGGGAAACTTTACAACCTGCACATTTGATTTACTTGATTTCTACCAAATAAAATTTAAAACGAGAGAATTTATATACCCGGCACATTTTATTTAGTCAAAAATTACCAAATAAAATACTAAGTAAGGGAATTCGGATACCTGACACATTTTATTAGTCAATATTACCTAATCACCTATTTTATTGTCAAATAGAATTAGTGCGTCATGGACATCAAGCTGAAAAGATTTATTTATGTCACAACGCTATCTTGTGGCCAAAAAAATGTAAGATGACATTTTATTTACAAGGCATATTTAAATGAAATCTCGACCGAGATGAAAGGTTTGACACGAGATTTCATCTCGTTACATGATTGGTTAAAATTAATTATTTCATCTCGGTAAAAACATACAATCTCGATCAAGTTTAAGGGGTTTAAATGTTTAAATCTCAGAAGAAACGAAATCTCGACCGAGATGAAGGGTATGAAACAAGATGAATTTGACACGATATTTCATCTTGTGTCATGATTGGTTAAAATTATTTTTTACTTCTAGGTGAAAACATAGAACTTCGATCGAAATGGAGGATTTTGCGTGAAGAAATCTTGTAAGAAACGAAATCTTGACCTAGATGAAAGGTTTCCCGTGTCGTTTTTGGTTAAAATTGATAATTGCATCTCGGCAAAAACAAAATCGCGATCTAGAAAGAGTCTTACGCGAGATATTAAACTTTCATTGAGATACAAGGTTCCATCTGCGAGATTTCAGTCTCGGCGAAAAACCGTCAATATCGATCCTGATTGAGATGATGAGTTTTGAGCGTGAAACCTAGTATCTCGTGCAAAAAGCCCGATATCTTTGTCGCATTATCGTTACTTGTTGTGCCATAAAAATGTGTCACGGAGATAGCTTGAACTAAAAACAAAGGCCAAATAATTGGGGCTAGTTCTTACGTAACAAATCCACCGTGAAACATAAAAAATAATAATGATTATAANAAAAACAAAAAAAAAAAACCAAAAAACAAAAAACAAAGAAACTGTGAAACATACACTCCATAAGAAGGAGCAGTCGGAATATCTCTGTACATTAATGTCCAAAAAGAGAATGTTTGCAATTGTGATAATTTAGTTTGTATATAAATATAATAACGGTGTACGATTTTTATTTTCATATCAGACATGCGCTGTGTACTACCTGCAGCTGTACCAAATACTTCGTTTGTATTGCATAAAGATGTCATGTCTAGGAAAGTTCCAATCGAGTACAAATGCAAAGATACTAATCTTGTTTCTGGAGATCGGATAAGGGAATGTATTCAAGGTCCATTGTGGAGTGGGGAGGAACCTAAGTGTCGAAGTAATTATTACTTAAGATAAAAGTGTTCTCTAGATTTTCAAATCAATATTTCTATAACGGCAAAAATCATTACAAGAGAATAACTAAATACCGAAGTGAAATGTCTGATTCATACGTTGATGGCTACTAAAAATAAAACTGATCAATTTTAAGGTCAAATCATTATAATTATTCATTCCAAAGCTGTATTTGCTTGACATCTTTTCATCAGAAAACCATAAAGAGAAATCATGCTCCGTTTTACAAGCACATTCATTGTAATTAAATTAATAAAAAGAATCATGCGATTTAACAAATTTCTCAGCAAACAGCTGTCATTGGTGATAACTCAGATATTTTAAATTATGTCCTCTAGGTCTGTTGCAATGTTTTCTTCGGCAACCAAAGCTTAATTGTCTTACTATGTATCGTGTTTTGTAATGACTTGCACAGTACGTTAACTTTCACAATGAAGCTAGGAAATTTGACGTTTTCAGCCATTCTGACAAAATATCGATGAAGGAATGTTAAAAGTCTCCCAAATTTTCATTTGGATTTGGAACCTTGATATTATATCCTACGTTAAGCTGACTTCATTCGTTTCATTGTACATCAATTGCCCTTTCAAGGTTTAAGCTTTTTATTTATATGCGACTCAGTTTTAAGCAAAGATAGCTTTTTTCAAAATTTTGCCTGTGAATGTCAATAGATTTCACACTTACCCGTATTTGATCCAACAATTAAATATGCAAGCGACAAAAATACAAATTTTCTGCATATGTTTAACTAGCATTAGTGCCGAAGTAAGTATTGTGGTCATGGAGTTAGTAGTGTACCTGTTTTGGGTTTTATTTATATGTTTATTTTACTGTAAGAAAACGGGACACATAAATGGGAGGTTTGGGTACCCCTAACCCGGTTTAATCCTCCATGGTTTTTCTAATGCCGGTACCAATTCAGGCTGTCCCGAGTTCCTTCCGTTTGCCTTTTGTCTTAATTGTGCTTTTCCTGTGTAGTTCCCTGGCCGATTGTCAGCCATTGCAGATGTTTCCTTCTATCCCCCCGTTTATGATTGAAGGAAAGATTGAAGACGTAGAATTCTAGCTATTTTCAATCATGAAATAGGCAAAATCATTACTAACTGATATTAATTTAAGAAATAATAAACAGCAGCCATATATTTATATTATTTTTACCACGGGCATGCACTTAATGGCGAATATTTTACCCCGAGCGACCTGATTTTATAACAGCTGCCACGCTGACAATCCCAAAATTGTTAAATGGCTGAGTTGTTGACAATATTTCCTTTGCTACTCCCTGTTCATGATCCAATAATTTTCAATAATGACTGACGTTAAAATACATTCAGTATAATCAAATAAATAACAGATAGCTGGGAGGGTAAGAGAGCAGATTATCACCCCTCAAAAAACATTGTGAACCTCAGCTTAGCATCGGTTGACAATATTCTCTCGGGTTATTTGTATTGGTATATCAAATACATCGGCAAACGAATACCGAAGTAAGAAAAGGAAAGGGGAAATTCTAAAATCATAAATCCAACATCACGGCAACTCACAGCAACAAGAATTGAGACAGTATGACAAAGACAAAACAAATAAACAAAAGTGAACAAGAACGCCACAAAACTAAAGCACTAGCAGTGTGAACCCCTATAAAAACTGAGGTATCATCAGGTGCTCCGAAAGGGTAAGCATGATCTGCTCCCCGCGTGGCACCCGTCACACTGCCATTGAAAGGTCCGATTTGTCACAGTCGGTGTTAGTCAGTCCGGTAACAAACTCTGGATCTACCCAAAAATATCTGTTCTCATTTGTGAAACAGAAACATTGTAATGGTCTGTCAAATCATGGTGACGACCGTAAAACTTCTGTAGTGACAATTGCAACAGTGACTGAACATGCCCTTGATGTATAAGTTTTTGAGACAGTAATTTCGCTCAGTTGACAAAATCGCTGTACAAACTACAGGCACGGCAATGGCGAATGAGTTGTGAAATGTACACGCCATATGCCGGAGAAGTGGAAATATTACTGCTCAAAAACGGGAAGTTCACTATTGGAAAGTCGAAATCATCACGCTTGTCGTAAAGTTTTGTTTTCAGACGTCAAGAGTTGTCAATGTAGAGGTATAAGTCCAGGTATGATGCTGATTTGTACAAATTTGTTGTACTGAAACATCTCGCTTAATGCATAACAGTCTGTGACATGTCAGGTAGACTTGACTTCATTTTCATGGCTCACCGACTTTGTTAACATTTTACATTTACTTTAAAACATACTCATGCTATTTGATGTACTTTTACCTCTCTGTTGATACATGTCTTAATCATGACAGACATTTCTGTGTCTACATTTGTGAATATAAAAAGAGTATTATCAATTCGATTTTTGTTGGCAATGTCTTCTCAGTTAGAGTTTAATTGATTGTAGATTGTCCTACGGACTGGGCATTCCACGGAACATCGTGTTATAGAGCATTCTTGTTGCCAAAGAACTGGAGAGCAGCACAGGTAAGTTCAAACAATTTAATGAAGCATTTTTGGGGAAAATAAAAATAAAATGAACAACCTACACCCCTTTGACAATGGACTTTTTTCTCTAAAAAGTTAAAAAAACAGACAGATTTCTAATGCAGAACTCTTTCACAAATCCCTGGAATGTCTGAACTTATCTCATGCCCCCGTAAGCAAAGGCCATAACGAAATAAAAAAAATACCGTGAAATATAATTCATATGAGACTTTATACAGTAAATGATTAGCAATCGCGAAAAATTGAGTCCCGCGAAAATAAAGTCTAGCAATTTGAAAGAAATCGCGAAATTTGCGTCCCTCGAAAATTACCACTTCTACGGTATATGATGACTATAGCCACTGTAAGAATAATAAATAAATATATAATACGGGTTTAAAATTTTATCTTGCTTTTAAACCTTCCTTGTTATTTCTACAAAAATTGTCTACCTCAATTCAAGAAACGTATCTGAAAGAACAATATTCTGCATGCAAATCTAATTTATTTGAATCATCTGTTTATAATCAGTAATCATACAAAGATGGTTCAAATATTTAAGAAAATGTGCAAAATAAATGCGCCATTCTAGAACCATGAACCATCCAAAAATTATTTTATAATATTTTTATTTAGATCTTTGGTCTAGATTTCACAGCATCAACAATTTAATTTCCTTTCATCATTCATTGTTTTCATTTTATCGACATGAATGATCAATCAGTGCTTATTAAGCATTTTTTGTCATTGCAACAACGTTTTAGACATCCTCATGGTTTTAACAGTTAACTTCATTCCCACTGTTTGAATTGGAACGCATTTTTCGAAAGTTATTCACCACTTACAAAAACTGATGAACTTTAAAGAAAGAGTTGGTTGAGCATAGCAATCTGATTTCATAATTGTCAATATAGAAAAACGTGCGATAAGAAACAAAAATAGAATTTGACAGACTGCATACGGAAACAGGGCATCCATTCAAATCCATATGTATTTTCTGTCATGACATATACGAAGCTACAAATAGGAAACTAAATACCAATAAACCTATTATTTCAGAAGATTTTATATGCAGTGGGATTATTTAATTTGTTACTTAGGTTATTTTTGTTTCCTTTGAGTAGTTCGTTATTGTTTTCAGTTACACAATGGACAGCAATACTGGCGCTACCAATATGATTTTATAATTGTTATATTCACGAGTTTTTTCTATTGCATAGTTTTTTTGTTGGATCTATAGAAAACTTGTTTTTATCAGTTTATGCTGGCTAGTAGCAAAGCCGTAGTGTTTTCATCCTGACTAGACCAACAATCGCTACAAATATAGACCTGCAATCTCCGTTTCTGTAAACATATTTTGATGTTACCGTCAATCCAAAACGTTTATTTCAAGGACAACGGCAACATCGAAAACAACAAAGAAACAGAGACGCAACATGAGCACGGCACAGTAAAGAAAAATGAAGACACAAACACACAAAGATGAACCGAATAAAAACTCTGGGTGAGATAAGGTGCGCCAGTAGAGTAAGCATCTCCTGGTTCTTATAAGAGAACCGCCGTGTTGAACGTGTCAAATCGGGAAGAAAAGTGTAATCTGGTAGCAAAGTCCAATCACTACAACATTTACCATACTTTGGCATATGAATGCACACCAAAAAAAATCACTATTCAAACTAACGCAAATTTACTAATTTTTGGGCGAATCATGTAGACGAAATCATAACACAAATCTGCAGAGGTACTATGGATGTTTTTGTCTTTTGGATCTTCATTTTATGTTAGCATGTTAGACGACTAGTGAATACTTCGGTTTTCATCCATAACTAACCTACTGCCCGATATTCATCACGGGTGTTAGTTCACTTTATGCTACATTAAGTTTTGGTGGGAATGATTGTTTTGGAAGTCCTTGGTTCACAAACACTAACGACGCAAATTTATTGGTGTCACAGCGCCGATGTTTTTCTAGTGTATACTTTATAAACAGCCTTGCCATTAAACGTAAATAAGGCAAACATGCAATAGCACTGAAAGGATTAAAGGAAGAACCATATGTTTCATGGTCGCGCATTAGTACCTGTTTATAAAACGGGGATGGCGTATCGTTTAATGGATCCTAATTTAAAAAAAAATCCGTTATTTCTAGACATGAATAACAATCGCGATCACTAAGAAAAATGCTGGTAAACCACTGTTACAGTAACAATTATGACTGACAGTCTCAACAAACGACAGCAGTTCTCAACATATGACAGAGGATCTCAACCCACCCAAGCTATTGACATGAATTCGTTTTGGGCCTGAATCGTTCTTATTTAAGTACTGACAGTGATTCTATTAGTAGTATCCATTGAAAATTTGTAGGATTTGAGGGCCTCCGAAGCTTAAATTTTCCCGGTTAATGATTCTTTCATAAATACATGTGGTCCCGGAGAAAATTCTTATCCAACATGAACCAGTTGTGCCTGTTTATTTCTAATTATGTAAGATCGTTTTTTCTATTTGAAATATTTTCTTTCCAATATTAATAAAGCGTTAAATTGATAAGGGTTAGCGTCAGAGCGTGATTTGAGATTGGGAGATCTGACACCCAAGGATGAGATGTATGCTCTGTACAAATTTCAGTTAAGGTGTACATGTTCATGAGTGAATTTCTCATATGAGTATAGTAACATACTTTCAAATTTTTGCATTTATTTTATAATTTCGAATTGCAATTCTGACCACCTGTTTAAAATGATGCCAACATCTCGCTATTTTATATTGTCAAGTTTTCTTACAATCGACTTGATGAGTGCCCTGTATTTGTCTATATGTTGTTATCGTCCACTAGCTTATGACACTAGTACTTTTGTGGGGAAACGGATGACAATGATTTTAAGAGCACTTTGCAAGTTTAATTAATGTTTATTGATCCCCCGCATCAAAAGACATGGATGAATTTCGCTGAAACCGGTGTTAGGGGGGCGTTTTTAACTTGCTATAAGGTATGTACAAAGCTCATTGTTGAAAGCCTCATTGAGACTTAAAGATGAAGAACAACAATAAAAGCATTGTTCCTTTTCTTGTTGTTTTACCATGCATTTGTAGAGACTTTGTCTCATGTACATGTACTCTCAATATCGTTTCATTCACCACTAACTACTGGACTTTGTCTCTCCTGCAATGTGTATAGTCCGTAAAAAGATTCCCCGTTCCGGAGATGTATACTCTTTATATATTTCAGTAATGGTGTACTTGTTTCTGAGAGAATGTCTCATAGGAAAATACTATCATAATTTCAAATTTTGGCATTTATTTTTGTAATTTCGAAATGCAATTCTGACCACCTGCAAATCTTGCTATTTAATATTGTCGAGTTTTCTTACAATCGACTTGTTGAGTGCCCTATGTTGTCTATATGTTGTAATCGTCCACTAGCATAAGACACTAGTGCTTTTGTCGGGAAACTAATGACAGTGATTGTAAGAGCACCTTGCAAGTTAAATTAATGTTTATTAACATATCCCGCATTCATGACAAGAAAAGACATGGATGTAGCGTTGTTCGACAATAAGCGAAGAATTCGGCTCAAACGGGTACTGGGCGCTGTCTTGAACTTTCTATGAGCTCATTGTTTAAGGCCTTATGGTGACTACAAGATGAAGAACACATTAAAAACGTTGTTCCTTTGCTTGTTTTTACCATGTATTTGTTAAGACTTTGTCTTATGTACATTTACTCCATATCCTTTCATTCACCATTTCCAGTTCAGTAGTAAAAAAAGTAAAGTCCGCATTTTTTTTTTCATTTGCTTAGTCACATGTTAATCCATACAATGTCTTTTTTGACAGGAGGAATGTCAACGGATGGGTGGTAAACTTGTAGAGATAGAAACAAAAGACGAAGGTGTCTTTGTAAAACAAATAGCTATAAATTCAACGAAGGGTATGTCAGTACACAGTGTAAACAAATTGATTTACAAAATAACCATCTCAGTGCTAGGGGTATGAAAGGTGAAACAAACCTGGAACGCGGAAAAATAAAAAGTCCGTCAGCGTTTCATGGATATGTCTTACAGCCACGCTTTTTAAATGACCAGTTGCAGAGCGAAACTTTCCCTCCTATCTCTTTTGAAAAGCAAACATAATTAAACTATACTCAGCAAAAAAGTTTAAGGACCATATTCATTTAAAGTCATGTATTTTTATTTTCGTGCTGGAGTATGGGCATAACCACTCATACGATAAACATAAAATTTTGCAAAGTGTTTACACTTACCGTTATGAACATCTACTGAAATTTCAACTTTTCAAAAATAATGATTTTTGGGAACAAAAAATCAAATTTTTTGCAAAAAAAATCACGACTTTGACATTTTATCGTGTTGTTAAACCTTTAAACTGTCTACAGACTTTGATTCACTTAATATTATTGAAAAATGGCAAAGAAATGGTAATTCACAGATCGGTTCTCATTTTGTCCCAAACAAGACTTTCCACTTTTGTTTCGGTCAGTTTCAAAATTTGGAAGGGTATGGTGCTAAGAATAAACAGCGTCGATTGAATTATCACAGATACCAAGGAAGAAAAAGGCTTTATTGCATTAGTTCCTGAAAGGAAATTGATTTTTGTGAAGGCTGATAAATTTTGGGGGTCAAAATGCAAATTTCAGATTTTTTTCTTTTCGAGGAGATATGAAAAGATGGAAGGTTGATCCAGTGTCTAACGTCAGACACGAGTTTCCAAGACTGATTGGCTTTTGTATGATTTGGTCAAATTAAACTGTGTTGTAAAACTTGATACATTTGAACTGGAAAGGAAAAACCATAATCCTTAACCTTTTTTTGTTGAGTAAACAATCTACTATTACATAAAGTCCCTAAATAAACAAGATGCATATAACTTTAAACCATAAAACGTTAATAATTTGAAAATGAAAAAAAGACAAAATCATGAGGGGCATTTGGTAGTGACGTTTTAATATTACCATATAGCTGTGTTTTTATTATACTGGATTTTATTATTTCCACCTTTTCCCTCTTTACAAAGGTATTGGTTTGTCGTTATAATTTAGTTGTATCATTGTTATTTCTCAAAATTTGGTGAAATTTGCCACGTGTTCAGAAGCACGATACATAGATTACGTTTAATGTCTAATAAAATGAACTGTACCTAGTTGTAGCAATGTTACGCCGACAAAAGTATGGAATCGTGACATCAACATTTTTAAGGACTATTAGTATAACGCATAGTATTAAATTATATCATTTCAACTAACTGCAGCTCTTGCACATTTCAGGGGCAAGAAGACGTAAGTACTTTATCATTATGTAGTGTTCCGCTGCATCGAGTTCATACAAAATTAAAAAAAAAATAAAAATAAAAAATGAATTTTAAATTCATTTCTTTAAATTAAGAATCCGTATTCATTAGCTACGAGAACAATTCATATTTAACTCATATTATTCAACAGTACATTCGTTCGATTGGTGGATTAAATGCATTTTGTGGTGAGAACTCTGAATTCCTGGTAAACAATAACAAAATACCAAAGTTACTGTTGAATTCAGTTTCTGCATATTCGCATTTCGACAACTTATGCCTCGTCAGTGCAGATCTAATCAAAACTTTCGGAAATGAACCAAAATATATGTAAAAGCTTTCATTAAAATAAACAAAAGGATGCTTTTTCATTGTTGTAAATGTTTTTATGCTTTTGTTTGTTTCCGGTAACAATTTAATGAAAGCTAATGATTTATAAGGAGATTGACTTCTGTATGAGCTCTGATTATATAATTTTAAAGATGTTAAAAACTCAGCAATACATGTTTTTTTAGGTACCTCTTCTAGGCAATTCTAAATTTAGTTCTATTTTATTTCGATTTCTTTCTCTTTAAATGAAAGATTAAGGTCTTTTCTCAAAAAAAAAAAATATTCAAATCAAGCTCGATTAAGAATAGGACTCTCTACCACGGATCATATATTTTTACTGAATGAATGTCGTTACATCAGACTGAATTCATTGAAGGGCTTCTTCAAAATAAAGACAAAAAACTGGCCCAGTCCTTTAATTTCAGCTTCCGTTATATAGATGATATTTTATCATTAAACAATCCTCGCTTTTGTGATTTTCTTCATCGTATTTATCCAAAAGAGCTTGAAATTAAGGATACTGCAGATACTTCCTGTTCGGCTTCGTTCCTTGACCTTCATCTTGAAATTGACAACAGAGGCACATTACAAACTAGCCTGTATGACAAACGCGATGACTTCACTTTTCCAATAGTCAACTTCCCTTTTTTGTAGCATCATTCCAAATGCACCAGCATATGGAGTTTACATCTCATAACTCATTCGCTACTCAAGGGCTTGTGGTCGTGACAGTGACTTCCTTGATAGAGCTCATTTGCTTACAAATAGACTACTTTAGCAAGGGTACGTTACAAAAAAACTTTAATTCACCACTGCAGAAGTTTTACGGTCGACAACACGATCTTGTGTATCGCTATGGGATATCTGTTTCCTAGATAACAACAGATCTTTCCCTCTACAACTGAAGTTTGTTTTTCTCCTATCGGATTTGACTTTACTACCGGAGTTGACATGTTCAACACGGCAGGTGTCTTATAAGAAGCAGGAGATGCATACTCTACCGGTACACCTAATCTCACCCACGGTTTTTATTGGGTCCGTGTTGTTCATCTG
>MJUU01028643.1:119934-134389 GCA_002080025.1 Modiolus philippinarum
AAATCTCCTACAGTATTTGAGACAGGAAGTTTTTATAATGCAGATCATTTGTACCTGTATCAGAGGTACCAACATGATTGACAACAACACTTAAGGAAACTGCATGTAATTTATTGTCGACATGTTTCGCCCTCAACAGGCGTCTTCAGAGGTACATGTATGCACAGTACTTTTATTTTCCTTTTTGATTAAAATCCTAGTTGCTGAACTTTCAGAAATAGGCTAGTTTGGTGGAAGGTTAAACATTGAAAATTAATGAAAATTATGAGTACATTTCAAATATTGAGGGTCAACCCATGTGAAAGATATACTGTCCATGTAAAAGAAAACCCGGTTTGCTGTCACATTGACAGGTTTCCTCTTGTTAAGGGAACTCGACTTACAAAAAGGTTACATTCAAACCATGTCTGGTTGGACACTTATTGAAATTACAAAACCTGAGATATTTGCTATAATGCAAAAGTATGCAAAAGATATATAGTGTCTATCCCAAGGGAAAAGGTGAGATAGGCTGATTTCAAACCCCAAGGCTAAGATATGTCCATCCAAAGGATTGCCGAGGGATGGACAAAAGATATCTTAGCCTGAGTTTTGAGATCAGCCTATTTTACCTTTTCAAGAGGGTTTGATACTTTTTCTCGCCTAAACGCTCTAAAATTACTCGCAAAACCATGACCAGCTCTGACTTTAACTATCAAAAACGTTCCCGGTAAATTATATGACGTCACAATTTGTATACGTTTACTGAAGCTTGACAGCAACTTCGTTTTCAACTATTGGAGCGCAATTTTAAATCTCTGTTTATATATAAATCGCAAATCTTGCTGTTCATGATAAATTGCTGTTTGAAAGTTGCATAAGCATTCTTTATATAAACATTAAGATTTATTAAATCATACAACAAATAATACTGGATAAACTGCATGAACATTTGAAGCGATGGCAGACATGTTGATTTTTGCACGTACTTACGATTGAAGTGAGATAGCCCCCGCAAAGGGGTAAGATATAAATATCTCACACCCTCAAAATCACGCGATTTCTCGATCCCATATGCGAGAAATAAACTACTCGGCTGCAGTGTTACATGATGTTAGAGTAAATTTGCAGACCTGCCACTGGCCGCAAGTGAGTTGTATAGGACAACAAAATACGGCAAAATAAAATGAAGAATTGTAATGGTAAAATTGGGTACAGACCTGCCGTTGGCTTTTTCGAAACAGCCTCCCCTTTGAAATAATACCATGAACAAAATATCAACCAATCCATATTTTATTAATTTCAATATAATTCAACCCAATTGTATAATAAAATTGTTTATTAAATTAGAGTAAGAAAACTATTTATTTTCTGCAAAAAAATTCACTTAAACCTCGACTGATTGTAAATTTGTTATAAATTGCAGGAAACAGTATAGATTCTGGTCATTTTTGGTTCATTAACAACCTTTTATACACAAGATATCAAAATTACTACCCACTCAAATAGTTGACAACTGCGAAAAAACAGACCCATTCTAGCGGCACATCTGTATATACCTTTAGTGGCACCTCCCCCCGATTACAAATTGCCAATAAAAACGGACATGGGACTTGATAATTTTGAATGCAAGGAATCAAACTCGCTTTGAAACTAACTGGTCGATAATATTTTATATTCCATATTTCTTTGGCATGGACATTTTTCAAAGCTAAAATAAAATCCTTAATCATAAATAGTGAGTTCATCCACATCAATGTACACTAACTATATATTTGTTCTGCTGCTGATGAGAATTTTAAAACTCCTTGAAACACGTGTACAGCATAACGAAATTTACTGTTTTTTTTATGCAACTTCGGTATTTTTGTAATTTATTATTTCTCTCTCTCTCTCTCGTGTTTTGTTTTGTTTTGTTTGAAAATATGTTGGCCTTCAGAAGACTAATAGTACTACCGGCGAAAAAATGTCAAAGAAATAGAATACGGATTCCACGTCGGATATTTGAGTTCAACTGAAACGGAAAATTACTATGTTTTGCATTTCTTAAAATAGAATTTTGATCAATTCGGATTTTTTGTAATTTTTTTGCTTTTGTTTTATTTATTTATTTTTTTACCCGTTTACCCGACTATATTTTTTTCATTTTCAAATACCTAAAAATACAAGGAACATAGTTATTTTACCGTCTGTGCGAGACCTAAATTGGTAGACAAGGACATGAAATACTCCCTAGACTGACAATACTAAAATTACCAGAATATCTATTCTCCCACCTCGGACAAGGGTATCCATTGATTTCGCAGTGCAAGATTTTTCTGTCTTTCACAGAGAGATGTTACGACAAGCTACACGCGTTATTCCTGCCAGTTTTGATATCTTAACAATACACACAGGTTAGTCCACATGAATCGAAAACTATATAATTACAAGTATTAAATAGTACATTAATTGCCTTAGAATGGCAAAATTTGTATCTAAAAACATCATAAATGCGTAAATTGTTGGCACCGAAATAACCGCAGACCCGGGCGCGTGCTCCATGCTTTATGACGTCGTGAAAAGGGAAGTAATTCACTGATGTCAACAATGGCGTGTCGACGGTGATTTGTTTGATCTTTTGGATGCTGAGGGGGAGATAAATAATCAAATACCAGTGAGAGGGTCAGACAAAACATCGCCGACACCCTCAGGTAAGATTTCTATCGTCTCGGACTCAGCAATCTTCGTCCGAGTACTTGAAATCTTACCCTTGGATGTCTGAGATTTTTCTGTCTGACCCTCGCCCTGGTGTTAGACTCTTATAATCTGTAAAAGAAATAGTTTCAATTTTCACTTTACAACTACAACAGACGTGAGAAAGTCAGTTAAAAAAACAGATATGGACATAGAGGAAGAAGATGTAGACTTGATCGACAATGGCGGGATATTGGTTTAGGCGCCAGAAAAAAAGGAATGTCGTAAAAGCACTGGACGACGCACGGATTTCCGACACGGACGAAGACGAAGACATTAAGAATCTAGCACCAGGGGAAGTGCGAGACAGGAGAATCTCAGACACCCAAGGGAAAGATTTCCAGTCTCGGACGAAGCTTGCTGAGTCCGAGATGATTGAAATCTTACCCGACGGTGTCTAAGATTCTCTTGTCTCGCACTTCCACTGGTGTTTGATTTTATTTCTGAATGTATTCACCCTAAAATATGCTAAAATCCAAACAAAGATGTCGTCCCCTTTCGTCTGTTTACACAAGGAGTTATGTCCCTTTTTGTAACGTCATAAAATCAGGAATGTACACCCGAGCGCGCTATATTTTAAAAGCCGATTTTTCTTTTTTTTCCAGTGAAATGCTACTTCAAATGGTATAACACCTTTATAATACGTAGATTAAATACACTTATGATCACTAATGAGGACAGATGTAGACTACAGACCCTTATATGCAAAACACGATATTTGCCGGTAAGCTGCACGTGATTGTTTTGTCTTACACTAGTGTAAGACAAGGAAATCTCACACCGCTAAAAATAGGAACTGCTGTGTCTCAAAAGTGAGAAATTTAAGGATCGAATGTCACCACAAATGTTGCTGGTGCAAGACAAGTAAATGCAACAGTTAAGACAACAATCAAATATGGTGACGGCGTCGAATCAGGCGAACCGAAGAAAAAGAAAAAGTCACTGATCTTGCCAGGGAAGCCTGCGAAGAATATTTGGATGGCATAATTGGAAAAAAGATGATGGAATATGGACAAATTTCTATATAATTAAACAAAAACACTTTCAATCTTTATTTTTTGAAAACAAAATACTGAACGAAATTTGGTTTGTCGTTTTCTTTCATTTCGTATCACATCCTTCTTATCTATAGTGTATGTCAACTGACTGTTGGGTTTTTGAGAATACGAAACAAAAAACATGTCAACTGCCTGTTGGGTTTTTCAGAATACGACAACTGCCTGTTGGGTTTTTAAAAATACGAAACCAGTACATGTTCTTTTGATGACTAACCAACAAATCTGTCATTGATTCAATACGGGACTTTCGAGATAGGAAATCTCGTGTATTTAAGGCGGAAACGATCCCCTCAGATACCTGTGAGACGGAGTGACTGGATTCTTGACACATTGAAATAAATATATACCATATAAAATACAAAATATTTATGAAATTGAAGTGTATACTTATAATTGTTCCTACTTGACAATTCTTTAAAAAAATTTTAATTGCCAAAAAATAAAAAAAAATAAAAAAACAAACAAAAAAAAACATGTAGCTCTACAATAGATGCAACATAAATCCCCTTAGCTCAACAGTGTTCATAATTAGTGATTCCCTATCGATGTATTGGTGTATTGATTTTTTTAGTATAGTATGAGAAATGGAATACGAGTTGAACACGACTCAAAAGTCCCTTATTGATCATCCCTTTTGTCGATTGTATACTTCATGGTCCCATAAAATACTGAAGACCGAACAAATAAAGGGATATATTAAAATTTCAGGTGTAAGGTGTTCAAGTCAATCACTTGAGCAATATCCTGATAGCTTAGTTTGATTATGACAATGAGTTGATGTTGACTCAGTTATCTTCTGAAATCTGAGTATTTCACCCTAGTTCACAATGGCAGTAGAATACTAAAGGAACAGGGGAAATGATGATCACATAAATCAAAGTCAAAATCACTTGATTTGATTCTGAATCAAAGTTTAACAGTAGTTGGGATTAACAAATTAGCAATTTCTCGCACGACAGTAAAATGAAAATATTAATATATGGAAAATTTACTGTGTCAATAAGAAATCCGAAAAAATTAGTTTAAATATGACAATGAGATATTTTGACTCTGTTGATCTCAAAAACCAGTACAACCCTATTTCAAGTAAACCTACACCATTTAGAAGTTAGGTTTGAGTCGGACAATGAGTTATTTTTGATTCGCTGAACCTCTACACTCAAAAAATGTATTTTGATCCACTCGATTATTTCTGTAAGTTAAGTCGCAGTCTGTAAAATGAGGTATATTTGACTAATTGGACATCTGAAATCAGTGCAAAAATATTTTAAGTATAAGGCACTACACCTTATTATAAAGACGATGGACTGTTAAGCTAAGGGTGAATAGTATTTAATCTATTTGTAGCGCTCAGGTTAATTGTTTTTCGTCAATTAAAATTTAGTGCAATAACTGTCATGTAGGACAAATTATAAGCGCAATTCAATTTAATAAATAGTTTGTTGGAAGGTGGTATATATATTTATTTCAATATGTCAGGGATCCAGTTATCCGTCTAAATGGTATATGGGGAGATCCTTTTCGCCTTGATTTACATGGGAGTTCCTATCTCGAAAGTACTGAATTGCAGACTAATAATCTCTCGACGAGAGGACACGGGACAAAATCCCAGGACAATGACCGAAGACAATGGATAATATGTGTCTTTCGGCGAACGACACAAAATAATCGAATTTACTCTTAGCTAACGTAATTTCGAGGGCAAGCCGATTAACTCTCTGTGTTTTCAAAAAACAAAATATATTCATAAATATACATGTAAGTTGTTTATATTTTTGAGGATGTGTCTGCTACTAAATCGCATCTTTTATCGGATATTTAATGTGTGTTTCCTTGGTTTTAACGGACAAAATTTGAAGTTTGTCTCTTTTTCTATGGGTCAAAATATAGCAGTGAGAAACGCACTTTCATGAAAGTTGACTGCCGTTTTTGTTGATATTACAAACAAGAGGCTCTCAAGAGTCTGTATCGCTCACCTGGGTCATGGCTGACACAATAAGTCAAAAATAATAACAACTTGTAAGGTTCTCATTTTCAAATTTGTTTATTGACTGTTTAAGGTTCTCATTTTGAAGTTTGCTGATGTTATATGATCCAAAATTGAACTATGTTCCCCACTGGCAGCTATTTTTGAATGGGCGTAGACCAACTGTCACCTTTCTTGAAGAAGACCGTGTAAGGATCATTGTGCCTCACTTTGGTTCCAATTGGCATAGTATTTTCAGAGGAGATCTTTAAATGATTTCCCATGGGGTCCACGGTTAAACAATGTTCCCCGCTGACTGCCATTTTGGATGCTATGCGGACATGCCAGACACATTCTATGAAGGGGACCAAGTAAGGACCATTGTGACTTAGTATGATTCCAGTTGGCCATGTACTTTCAGAGGAGAAGATCTTTGAATATGTTTCCCTATAGGGCCCAATAAGAAAAAACACGTTCCCTCCTGGCGGCCATCTAGGATATGATGTGGACTTGCTGAACACATTTTTAAAAGGGGCCACCTGAGGACCATTGTGACTAAGTTTGGTTCCAATTGGCCCAGTATTTTCAGAGAAGATTTTTGAAATATTGTCCATTTTTTGACAAAGTTCACCGCTGGCAGCCATCGGGGCTTGAAGTCATCAGATACATTAGAAAGATTATGTCCTGATTGTCCAGTCCCATAATCTGACATTGAGCCACAAGTTACATTGGAAGATAAGTGACGGATTGTCCAGTGCCATAATTTGCCTTGAAATCATCAGATTCATTAAAAAGATAATGTGCTGATTGTCCAGTCCCATAATCTGACATTGAGCAATATGTTACATTGGAAGATAAGATGCTGATTTCTAGTGCCATAATTTAAGATGAAGACATAAGTTACATTTGAAGATATGATGCTGATTGTCCAGTGACATAATGACATGAAGCCATAAGCTCCAAATACGATAGATTAGAATTGCAGATGAATAATAAATTGAAAGGAATACAAACACAAACTGGTAATCTCGCGACTTCCGTTGGTAATTATCGTAAAACATAAGTTCTTTTGACACTGTGTCATATCGGGCACACCAAAAACAACGAATTATTGTTGAACAATAAGACAGACGGGAATGTATTCCTGGCAATTGCGCTTAAACAATACAAAATGGTTTGCTTGACAGTGTCGAATGTCAGTGCCATACGACTCTCATTTTACACAAATGATTTTCTTAAGGAATTATTTTTATGTGTCGCGGGTTAAAAATTATTGAATTGAAGATAAAAGATGCAAATGCATATATTTTAAAGTCAAATTTATTTTATATCTCATATTTTTAAGTATTAATCAAATCTAATGTATTCATCTTCTTTATCTAAATGTGATTATCTTACAGAAATTGGTCTTTTTTTATTATTCATGTTATTTGTACACTATTTATACGACTGATTTATTTCACAAACCATCAAAACTGATTTAGTTCACTCCACGATGCAGCTGAAACATTCATCAATCAATTTTGAGTTATAATGAGGTAATAGAATGTATGATTATAGGACTTGTAATTCTCGTTTACTTCCACTTTCAAAGTCACACAATGTAATGCACTCAAACTGTCATCCGACTTTCTAACTTCCGGGACAAACTTCACTTGAAGTTATTAAAAAAATATAATTTTGTATAATTTCAGTCCAGGTTAAGGTTAAAAAGTGTATAAGAATAAGATATTCTTGTTCAGAGAAAATGAACCCAAAGCTTAATATGAGCTTTGATGAAAAAATCAACACCTTCTCATAGCATTACATAGGCAGATGGTACCCGGTAACTACGTTTCACTTGTATTCTCGGAGGTAACATGACGAGTCTTACAGAGCCTATGACAAGGTTAGCTAAAATGCGATACAAAATGAACACAGTATTATGCAGCGATCTTTATTGCTCACAATATTTTAAAGTAAGTCCAAAGTAAAATCCCAAAGCCAATAACAACATTGGAAACACAAGGAAAATAAGACAGCACATAAGTAAATTAGAGGCTTAGGCAGGAACTCGGCCTGAATCGCTCACCTGACAAAATGCTTCTACTATAATCGAGGTCTATGCTGATGACCAAAATGATGTGTTTTCTCTTAGAATTTAATGTAAAGCTAAAGTTTGGTTGCATTTAATCCTAATCAATGGCTAAAATAGAAAGGTTATTTTTCACAAAGGGCCAAAGATTAAATCTAAGTTCCGCACTGGTGTCCATGTTTTTGTCAGATCGGAAAGAAATAGCAATATACCGAAGTTGCTGTGAAATGAGCAATCTTGGTAAACGACCTTCTATACAAAATGTAAGCATTCCTGTAAAGGTTAGTTGAATTCGTATCAGTGGTTTGAATGGAGAATATGAAAATGTTATTTTTCCAATAGGGTCTATGGTAAACGTGAGATCTGCACTCGCGGTCATATTTTTGTCGGATCCAAAACAAATAAACAATCTTGTTAAAGAACCTTCTGTACATTATTCTTGTAAATTTTTGATGAATTTTCTTATATGGTTTCAGAGGAGAAGATGCTAATGTTATTTTTCCTAAAGGGTCCGGTGCCGAACTAAGTTCAGCGCTGGCGGCCAAGTTTTTGTTGGATCTGAACGAAATGAGCAATCTTCGTAAAAAACCTTCTATACACCATTGCTGCAAAGTTTTGAGTAATATGCTGCAGTAGTTTCAAAGGAGTAAATGAAAATGCGAAAGCTTTACGGACGGACAACGGACGCCGAGTGATTACTCACACTGACCATTTGGGTCAGATGATAACGTACTATAAATAAAATTAAATAAAAAACCTTAAGACAGATATGAAAAAGAAAGGAAATGGGGTAAATGTCAAGGAGACAACATCCCATATCCAGGTTAAAACGACCCTAAACAAAGATATTCTTTTTGTATACAGACAACCAATACACTATTTTTGTCTAAAAAAAGATCAAAAATGTAGAATTTTTTATAATTTTAATGTGTTTTACCGAAAATGGAAATAATATGCCTCAAATTCAGAATTTAATTGTTCAACAATTTACAAAAAGGGCAAGAATTAAAAAATAATTAACTATTTAAACAAACAAACTCGGAAATTCTGGTACGTTTGAAATTAGATCAAAAGATTTGCCTGAGAAATGAAAAACAAAAAAATCGTAGTTTGAATTATTTTTGAAAATAAAACATCGTAAGTATTTCACCTTGGACGTTCTGCTGTTTTTTTAATTGTTTTCGGCTTTCTGATACTTCCTTACCCGAGTCAAGGATTTGAAAACTTACAAACTAACAAATTAGTTTTAAGCCCCATTTACATGCAAAACATTTACACCAGTATGTTAATTTACACGTATGTAAAACTACACCAGTATGTTAAAGTAGTTTTGCTATGCATTTACATGCATTTAATTTGAGGCGTGTATATCAATTTAAAAAGCTAGTTACAAGATTTTAAAAGGGCCGAAAAACATGTAAAAAATGAATAAATTTCATTGGGTGTCGGAATTTTGCATAATGATGGAAAAATATTAAGTTGCATTGTATCTTCTTACATTTTTTCAATCAGAGTCCAATTTCTCTTATGACAGGCTGAAAAACGCAAAATCAGACAAAATCGTCAGAAAAGTATGAATTTTATAGGTCTTATAGGGATAACAGTTCATTGTGAGTTCGTCAGTTTCATGGTCCCATTGAAGTTGCAAGGCCCTCTTCCTCCGTTTCATAGACAGAAACAGTATTTTGCACAGTGTGCATTTTTAAGTTTGCGTTAACACGCCAAAAATACATACCATGTAAATTTACACATGTGCAAATATACATTTACAATTGCCCCTGACCTCATGCAAATTTACACCTTTTGTTAAGTTTACAGACGTATGCAGTTGCGTTTACATGCAGTAATTGCACACCAGTGCAAATTTGCATACCCATGTAAAAATACACAAGTGTGTAAAACTGTGCATGTAAATGGGGCTATAGATGACATATGATTGAATTGTCTTATTTTATTAGCCCTGATTATTTCGATTTGAGTAATAAACTGGCAAACTATCTATAAACAGAAGTCAGTTAAATTCTTGGTTAATCTAGTAATTATTAAAAGCAAAAAATGAAAATGACTGACTAGTAATATATATGTTGTGTACAAATTCTAATTTCATATAAGTTGCAACCTTTACAATTTTTGTGCACTAAAATACAGGTTACAACCTGTACAAAAAGTGAACAAATATGGGTTCTTACTTGTACAATAATTCCATTGTTATTGGTGAATAAAGGGATATGGAGTAATGCAAATGAGACAAAGTCTCTACAAATACATGGTAAAAAACAATAAAATTATGAATGTTAAGCATTAAAATGAAATAATTGCAAAATTAAGAAAATATTGGTTCCAACTTGTACAATATTTACAATGTTACGAATGTTAAACATTGAAATGAAACGATTGCAAAAATTAAGAAAAATATGTTATGGATTTCATATTTCAATATTAAGTTGAATTCATGCACACACGATTTGCTACAAACATATAATTATATAATATTTATTCAAATACATGAAAAATACTGAGTAAATATGCTATAAACAACAAGCTGTGGGTTAAAAAAAATAGAACATTTATAAACCATTCAACTCAGTATCATATTCTATGCATTATTTGTCAGATTTCTATTACTGGGGGTATAACCCCCACTCATTCCACATACACCTTGATATGACCAAAATTAGAAAATAAGTCCAGAGTTCATTTTTAATCTTTAGATTTTTCTTTTTTGAAACTGAAAGTACATGTGAAATATGCTTCGACTTTTGGGTCCATTGAGTCCATGGACTTATGTTGTGAAGTCCAAAGTACGGCCAAAATAAGGCCAAAGTCCAAAAGGGGGGATTATATGCTCATTACGGCAAAGCCTTCAAAAATAAGTTTTACTTAAATACAAGTTTTACACTCATTTATTTTTGTATTACAGCATTCTATTACAGCGTCGATGGTGTCGTGTATGTTGTGTTACTCCTCCGGCCAAAAGAGTAATACATTCTCCTTCTTGAGTCGTACTTGAAATGACCATGTTTGTTATTTTAGTTGTTTCCTAAACCAAACTGTAATAAAAATTACTTTAGTCAATGACAGTTATGGATATAATATTCTTATAACACTGGCTGTGCAGACAATATTAAGTTAATGTTTTTACGAGACACAACTGTTTCCTGACGCGATGTATTCCATGTACACATTATTGTGACTTCTTGACATTGCGGAGCAATGTTACATTTTTTTTTTGCCCCTTTGTTTCGTATGCAATAATGTTTTCTTCTTTTTTATTTCGGTAAATAATTCATTCAATTTGCGTAAAATACATTAATTTCGTTATTCAGTTAGGAAACGGCAGTGAAATTAGGAAAGAATAGATAGGAGACGTTAACCAATACTGATCACAACAAAATAAAAAATGAAGAAAGTTTCAATACAATTAAGCCATGTTTGGCAATTCAAATTATAACTATCAGGATTTTTTTTACCTAAAACAACATGTCCTACATAATATGGAAGCAAAACTTTCTGTTCAGTTTTTAAAAACGTACAAATAAAGCATTCTTTCTTTTTTTATAGCGAACGGGGCCATTTCAAAATTCAAAGAGCTCGTTTCATCTCTTTGTATAAGTATTCACTCTCCTATTTAGACTGATCATTTACTGAAAGAAATATTGGTAGAAAGACAATATACAACCATAGCCGTTTGAGGGGGTTGATGTACGTTCATTCGGTCACGTTCACACATAATGACAAAGAAAACTTCCTTGGATAATATATGATTCAAATTGATAAAAACCAGAGGCTCCCAGGAGCCTGTATCGCTCACCTGGCGTTCAGTTGCCACAATCAAGCTAACATTGTAAGTTATACAAATGAACTTCAGTCCCTCAAACATCACCAATATCTTGAACTGTATTTAAAGTCTTATCATGTTTTACTATATTTCTTTGTTGGACTTTTTTTTAACAAAAATGTTCTTGCTAAGGACCACTTTTGACGCAGGTTTTGAAGTTGAGACATCATTTTGTAAATGGAAGTCAACAACAATTTTCAACACCATATTTTTGAGTTACGACATCAATATCTATTTGGAAACCAATATGAATTGAAATCAGACTATGTTGAATTTTCCTGCCCTTTTTGTGGCCATTTTGAAAATGGCGCCCAACAAACAATTTTCAAATCCGGTTTTGAAGTCCCAACATCAATATCTATTTGGAAACCAAATTTCATTGAAATCAGACAATGCTGAATTTTCCCACCTTTTATGGCGGTCAACGAACAATTTTGAACACCGATTTTGAAGTCGCAACATCAATATCAACTTAGAAACCAATTTCTTGAAATCGGACAATGTTGAACTTTCCCGCCTTTTTCGGCAGTCATTCTGAAAATGGCTGTAAGCGAACAAATTTTAACATCAGTTTTGAAGTTGCGACATCAATAACTATTTGGAAACCAAGTTTCATTGAAATCGGAAAATGTTGAATTTTCCCTCCTTTTTTGGCGGCCATTTTGAAAACAGCAGTCAACAAACATTTTTCAAATCTGGATTTGAAGTCGCAACATCAATATCTATTTTGAAACCAACTTTCAGTGAAATCGGACAATGTTGAATTTTTCCAGCCTTTTTTGGCGGCCATTTTGAAAATGGCAGTAGACAAACACTTTTCAACAACGGTTTTGAAGTTGCAACATCAATATCTCTTTGGAAACCAACTTTAATTGAAATCTGACAATGTTGAATTTTCCCGCCTTTTTTGTTTGCCATATTGAAAATGGAGGTCAACGAACAATATTTAACGTCGGCTTTGAAGTTGAAACATCAATTCCTATTTGGAAACCAAATTTCATTGAAATCGGACAATGTTGAATTTTCCCGCCTTTTTGACGGCCATTTTGAAAATGGCGGTCAACAAACACTTTTCAACACCGGTTTTGAAATCGCTTCATCAATATCTATTTGGAAACAAAATTTCATTGAAATTGAACAATGTTGAATTTTCCCGCCTTTTTTGGCGGCCATTTGAAAATGGCGGTCAACAAACAATTTTAAACACCAGTTTTGAAATCAACACAGCATGGCAAACATTTTATCAATTTACACTTAACCTTCATCTTCTGTAGTTTTTTAAATAAAAGACAAAAAATTTGAAAATTCCATGAAAAAAGGGCAATAACTCCTACAAGGGTTTTAGGATTTTCTTCAAAATTTCAGGGTTTGTAGATCTTGATATGCTAAATCTTTTTGCAATATACACTTGACCTCTATCTGTTACACTTTTTGAAATAAAAAATAAAAAATGCACAGATTTTGAAAATTTGACGGAAAAAGGGCAATAACTCCAAAACGGGTTTCGGATTTTCTTCAAAATTGCAGGGCAGGTGGATCTTGCTATGCTGATCACTTTTATCCTAGTCAAATTTTTTTTATCAGTAACGGGTTTTGAGTTATTTGCAAAAGACAGCAATTTACCCCTATGTTCTATTTTTAGTAACAGCAGCCATGTTGTTTGGTCTTCGAACTAATCGAACACAATTTTGAAACTGCATACCCTGGTGATGCTTCAGGCCAAGTTTGGTTACAATTAGCTCAGCAGTTTCAAAGGAGAAGATTTTTGAAATTGTTGACGGACGGACGGACGACGGACGCAAAGTGATGGCAAAAGCTCACATGGCCTTTTAGGCCAGGTGAGCTAAAAATCAGGTAATAACCGATAAGAAAACGTTCTATTAAAATTCGATTTCAATGGAGATAAAGTCTTTAAGTTATTAATCAGTTCAATTAAACCAACACCAAAAAGACCAGCTATTGATTGCAATAATGGAAAACAACATTATATTTTATATAAGAAAGGATTACATTACTGATTTGCCATAAAAATATATTTCACATGGTTAGTGAATACTCTCGGGCACTAACAGTACACCAGCAGTGGCATCCACCCAGTGGTAACAAATGGCGATAGCAAATCATTTATTCTATAAGGGTTAACAAACAGAATATTTTCCATGAAATCGAGGATAATTTTAAATTAAAAAAAAAACAATTATGCGTTATTATCATCATGGTACATATATTACACTATGAAATAATAGTACTATTCCTGGTAGTTCACACATTTCATCAACAGCTACATCGATTCTTGTAAGCCAATCAAAACGATTGGAATTGAATTCAGTCATAGAAACAAAAAGAAATTACTGACAACATCTCCTTTATCAACTGTTGACACTAAGGTTTGTAAGTCTCGTTGAATTTTGGAACTAGCGGGTACATAATTTGTTCCCGGAAGTTGCATTTTTAACAAAAATATGACGTTTCAAGCAAATATTTGAACGTCATAATATCAAAACGCCCTGTTTTGGTGCGTACTGTTTTCGAATTACGTTTCAAGCAAATATTTGAACGTCATAATATCAAAACGTCTTGTTTCGGAGCAAAACGTTTTCGAATTACGTTTCAAGTCAATATTTGATAGTAATTATATCAAAACAACATGTTTTGGCGCGAAACGTTTTCGAATTACATATCTATCGTGATTTCTCCATGTCATATGACGAGACTAATATACCCTACTTCAAACAACACAAATGGCGTAATTACATTTGAGAACCTCGATTTTCATTGGCAAATAGTGTGAAATTTTGATAAAA
>MJUU01028643.1:140562-169023 GCA_002080025.1 Modiolus philippinarum
TGAGGTCAAGGACAAAAGCCATAAGACAGACTGTCATGTACTACCTAAGACCAACCTCCATACCATATATCATTGACCTACCACTTATAGTTACTGAGGAACTAAAGTAAGCACAAAAACTTAACTTGTTCATTGGACCGTGAAATTGAGGTCACAGACAAAAAACATATAGCAGACTGTCATGTTCTACCCAAGACCAATCTACATACCAAATATAATTGACCTACCACTTATAGTTACTGAGAAAATGACCTAATCACTAAAACTTAACATGTTCACTAGACCATGACATTGAGGTCAAGGACAAAAGCCATATGACATACTGTCATGTACTACCCAAGACCAACCTACATACCAAATATCATTGACCTACCACTTATAGTTACTGAGAAACTAAACTAATCACAAAAACTTAACATGCTCACTAAACCGTGAAACTGAGGTCAAGGACAAAAGCCATATGACAGACTGTCATGTACTACCTAAGACCAACCTACATACCAAATATCATTGACCTACCACTTAAAGTTACTGAGAAACTAAACTAAGCACAAAAACTTAACATGTTCATTGGACCGTGAAATTGAAGTCACAGACAAAAACCATATAGCAGACTGTCATGTACTACTCAAGACCAACCTATATACTAAATATCATTGACCTACCATTTATAGTTACTGAGAAAATGACCTAATCACAAAAACTTAACATGAAAGTTTACGCCGTCTCCACCGCCGCCGTCATACTTTGTACACATATGTCTCGCTTTCCGCGCCTTTCATCGCGGGCAAGACAAAAAACTGTGAGCAAAGCTCACTGATTTATACCCCCTGCTCATCATTTGATAATCAATCAAATCAAATCAATTTCTGCAATAGAAGATGCACATCTACATTATGTCACAAAGACTGTCTTAAAATTTCATGAGTGGTAGGAGGAGAAGCGGATAAGAGATGGGTATCCACTTCTTATGTAATGGCAAAGTCCATGTTTTGTTATGGGAAACCCCAAAAATCAATTAAATCAAATTCTGAAATAGGAGGTGCACATCTACATTATGTCACAAAAAATGTGTTAAAGTTTAATGAAAATATGCTCAATGATTCAGGAGGAGTAGCGGATAGGAGATGGGTACCCCTTGTAATGTAATGGCAGAGTCCATGTTTTGCTACACTGTATGTGAAACCCCAAAAATCAATTAAATCAAATTCTAAAATAGGAGGTGCACATCTATATTATGTCACAAAGATTGTGTTAAAGTTTCATGAAAATCTGCTCAGTGGTTCAGGAGGAGTAGCAGATAAGAGACGGGTACCCCCTTGTAATGTAATGGCAAAGTCCATGTTTTGCTATGGGAAACCCCAAAAGTCAATTAAATCAAATTCTGAAATAAGAGGTGCACATCTACATTATCTCACAAAGATTGTGTTAAAGTTTCATTGAAAATCTGCTCAATGGTTCAGGAGGAGTAGCAGATAAGAGATGGGTACCCCCTTGTAATGTAATGGCAAAGTCCATGTTTTGCTATGGGAAACCCCAAAAGTCAATTAAATCAAATTCTGAAATAGGAGATGCACGTCTGCATTATGTCACAAAGATTGTGTTAAAGTTTCATTGAAAATCTGCTCAATGGTTCAGGAGGAGTAGCAGATAAGAGATGGGTACCCCCTTGTTATGTGATGGCAAAGTCCATGTTTTGCTATGGGAAACCCCAAAAATCAATTAAATAATATTCTGAAATAGGAGGTGCACATCTACATTATGTCACAAAGATTGTGTTAAAGTTTCATGAAAATCTGCTCAGTGGTTCAGGGGGAGTAGCGGATAAGAGATGGGTACCCTAAGGTGTAAAGAATGTACGGATAGAAAGACGGAAGGACGGACGGACAACCCAATCACTATATACCCCCACTTTTCAAGCGGGGGGTATAAAAATTTAATTATCAAATAACCCATGTTCTTTGTTATTTTTAGGTATTTACTGACTTAGCTTATATTCTTTACGTAATATGGAATATCGACAGGATATTCTGTACGTGTCTGTTAAATTGGTTTTGGGATCCAATGACCTGAGAGCTTTATTGATAGACCAGGCCCCATATATATGTATATGTATACATATTTATTGCGCCTAGTCTATCAATATCAAATGTTACCAGCCCTGTGACTGATATTGCCAATGTCTACTGAAATACAAGATGATTCTTTACCAAACCCTTCTGGAAGTTTTGAGTTTGATTTTCTTCCATAATGCAACACTTTACCATCAGACTAAGCTCCTTGAGCTAGCCGGCAGTTTAGCCGCGAGCACTCCTTGACCAATCTTTCAAAATGACGTTTTGTCCCTTTCCCTTTTCAAGACTGTGGTCATGGAGTTAGTAGTCTACCTGTTTTGGGTTTTATTTGTATGTTTATTATCCCCGCACTTTCGAATGATAGTGCGGGGATATTGTCGTTGGCATCGTCCGTCCGTCCGTCTGTCCGTCCGTCCGTCACACATCCTTGCGACGCGAACTCCTCCTACATTTTTGGATTTAGGGTTTTAATTTTGTTATAGAACTGTTGCATATATGCTGCAGATGCGCAATAAGCTTTCGGATTTTTGATATTGGTCTTGGTGCAAACAAGAGGCCCCAAGATGTCCATTTTGACACATGTGGCATGCGACGCGAACTCCTCGTAAATTTTTGGATCTAGGGTTTTAATTTTGTTGTAGAATTGTTGCATATGGTCTGTAGATGCGCAATAAGCTTTCAGATTTTTGATATCTATCTTGATGCAAACAAGAGGCCCCAAGATGTCGATTTGACAAAGACCACAAAATGTGGATTGTGACACATATGGCATGCAACGCAAACTCATCCTCTATTTTTGGATTTATGGATTTAATTTTGTTGCAGAATTGTTGCATATAGTCTGTAGATGCGCAATAAGCTTTCAGAATTTTGATTCCGGTTCCAACTTTGGTAAATTTCCTGAAAATGTCAAAGACTGATATTTTTGGACAATTTGGCATATAATCTTATATTTTGGCAAGTATTTGGAAAAAATAAAAATTCTGAAATCTTAGAATTCGAAAATGTGATTCCAATTTTGGTAAATTTCCTGAAAGTCTCAAAGACCACTTATTTTTTGGAATTCTACCTAGCAACCACACTTTAAGCATTTGTTTTGAGAAGGTTAATCATTTTCACCAATTGGATTTCAAAAATATTTGATTCCAATTTTGGTAAATTTCCTGAAAGTGTCAAAGACCACATATTTTTTGGAATTCTACCTAGCAACCAAACTGTTAGGATTTGTTTTCGTTAGGGCAATCATTTTCACCAATTGAATTTCAAAAATATTTGATTCCAATTTTGGTTAATTTCCTGAAAGTGTCAAAGACCACGTATTTTTTGGAATTCTACCTAGCAACCATGCTGTTAGGGTTTGTTTCCATTAGGGCAATCATTTTCACCAATTGAATTTCAAAAATATTTGATTCCAATTTTGGTAAATTTCCTGAAAGTGTCAAAGACCACATATTTTTTGGAATTCTACATTGAAACCATAGTTAAAAAATTTGTTAGAATTAGAACTAATATTTCACAAACTTGATTTCCAAAATACATGATTCCAAGTTTGGTAAAATTCCTGAAAGTCTCAAAGACTACTTATTTTTTGGAATTCTGCCTAACAACCATATATTCCTTAATTCCTTATGGTAAAAATAGTGACTGTCAATAGTTTAATTTCAAAAATGTTAAGAAAAATTATTCCCAGGGTCTATAGCTGTTTTCTGTGTCAAACAGGGGGTGCGGGGATCACTGTCGTTTCCGACAGTCCTTACTCTAGTTATATATTATACTTTAGGGAAACAGGACAGAGAAATGTGAGGTCTGGGTACCCATAAACTGGTTTAACCCTAACGCTGGCTTTTGCTAGTGCCGGTTCAAAGTCAAGCTGTCCTGAGTTCATATCATTGTTATTTCGAAGAGAGTTTGGGGATAATGTTATACCCTCCGTCTGTCCGTGCGTCCGTCACACTTTTCTTGTGACTCAAACTCCTCCTACATTTTTGGATTTAGGGATTTAATTTTGTTGTAGAATTGTTGTATATAGTCTGAAGATGCGCAATAAGCTTTCGGATTTTTTATATTGCTCTTGTTGCAAACAAGAGGCCCCAAGATGTCAATTTTTACACATGTGGCATGTGACACAAACTCCTCCTACATTTATGAATTTATGGATTTAATTTTGTTGTAGAATTGTTGCACATAGTCTGTAGACGTGCCAATAAGCTTTCGCTTTTTTTTTTAATCTTTATCTTGGTGCAAACAAGAGGCCCAAGATGTTGATTTTGACAAAGGCCCAAAGTTGTCGATATTGACACATGTGGCATGTGAGACAAACTCCTCCTACATTTTTGGATTTAGGGATAAAATCTTTATGCAGAATTGTTGCATATAGTCTGTAGATTTGCAATAAGCTTTAGGAATTATGATTCCGGTTCCAACTTTGGTAAATTTCCTGAAAATGTCAAAGACTCATATTTTTTTGAAATTTGAGCATATTATTATGTTTTTTAGCAATTGTTTGATAGAAAATGAGATTTTGAATAATTAGAATTCTAAAATGTGATTCCAAGTTTGGTTAATTTCCTGCAAGTCTCAAAGATCACTTATTTTTTGGAATTCTACCTAGCAACCATACTAAAAACATAGGTAATCAAGGATTACAAAGTTCGCCTCGTTATGGCACATTGTCGCAGCAACCAAATTTTGCCTGGTTGCTGACATACTATCAAAATTGCATGCATATGCAAGGTTACCTGAACCAAAAATGTACAGTTACTTAGCAATGAACTCGGATGTATACATTAATGTAAGTTATATATGCTTAAAATGTAGGTTTAAGTGACCTAATTTTGTCTGAATGCCAAGCTACCATCACAGATGCATGCAAATGCACATGCAAGATGATCCTACCATGTACAGTACCTGATATCTGATCCCTGACAAGAACTTGACCAAATTTTGCCTGGATGCTGACCTACCATCAGAGATGCATGCATGTGCAAGGTTAGATGATCCTACCATGTACAGTGACTGAGATATACTCAAATGTAAGTCAGTCAAGTGGAAAATGTAGGTCAAAGTGACCTAATTATGCCTTGATGCTGACCTACCATCAGAGATGCATGCATGTGCAAGGTTAGATGATTGTACCATGTACAGTGACCAAGATCTGACCTCGGACGTAAACTTGAATGTAAGTCAGTTAAGCAGAAAATGTAGGTCAAAGTGACCTAATTTTGCCTGGATGCTGACCTACCATCAGAGATGCATGCAAGGGCAAGGTTAGATGATCCTACCATGTACAGTGACCGAGATCTGACCTCAGACATAAACTTGAATGTAAGTCCGTCAAGCGGAAAATGTAGGTCAAAGTGACCTAATTTTGTCTGGATGCTGACCTACCATCAGAGATGCATGCATGTGCAAGATTAGATGATCCAACAATGTACAGTGACTGAGATCTGAACTCGGACGTAAACTTGAATATAAGTCAGTCAAGCGTATAATGTAGGTCAAAGTGACCTAATTATGCCTGGATGCTGACCTACCATAAAAGATGCATGCATGTGCAAGGTTAGATGATTGTACCATGTACAGTGACTGAGATCTGAACTTGGGACTAAAACTTGAATGTAAGTCAGTCAAGTGGAAAATGTAGGTCAAAGTGACCAAATTTTGCCTGGATGCTGACCTACCATCAGAGATGCATGCACATGCACAGTTAGATGATCATACCATGTATAGTTTCTCAGATATGAACTTGGATGTTAATTTAAATGCAAGCCACTCAAGCGGAAAATATAGGTCAGAGAGACCTAATTTTCTGGTAGGCTGGGAGATAGCCCAAGATGCACCTGCATGCAAAGTGTGGTGACCCTACCCTGTATAGTTACCAAGATATATACCCAAATGCGGACGCAAACGAAGACGTGGACGTGGACGCGGAATGTGGGGGTACTCCAATAGTCCCCCTCAACTTCGTTGAAGCAAACTAATAATTTTTTTTTTTTTTTAAGACAAACATTTTAACTAAATGGGTTTCAGAAATATTTGATTCTGATTTTGGTAAATTTCCTGAAAGTCTCAAAGACCATTTATTTTTTGGAATTCTACCTAGCAAGCATACTTAAATTGTTTGTGTAGTTTAGAACAAACATTTTCATTAATTGGATTTCAAAAATATTTGATTCCAATAACGGTAAATTTCCTGAAAGTCTCAAAGACCATTTATTTTTTTGGAATTCTACCTAGCAACTGTTCTTTAAATGTTTGTGTAGTTTAGGACAAACATTTTCATCAATTGGATTTCAAAAATATTCGATTCCAATGTTGGTAAATTTCCTGGAAGTCTCAAAGACCACCTATGTTTTGGAATTCTACCTAGCAACCATACTTAAATTGTTGGTGTAGTTTAGGACAAACATTTTCATAGATTGGATTTCAAAAATATTTGATTCCAATCTTGGTATATTTCCTGAAAGTCTCAAAGACCACTTATTCTTTGGAATTCTACCAAGGAACCATACTTAAATTGTTTGTGTAGTTTAGGAAAAACATTTTCAACAATTGGATTTCAAAAATATTGATCCCAATCTCGGATAAATTTCCTGAAAGTCTAAAAGACCAGTTATTTTTGGAATTCTACTTAGCAACCATATATAATAGCGGGGATAGCTGTCGTTTCTGACATCTAATTTACATTTGTCTTTTGTCTTTTATTCGTTGTTTTTACTTCTTGTGCAGTTCCTTAATGGTACAATGTGGCATTGACTAATTTTCTCCAAAAAAATGTATAATTCAATTACATTTTACCTTATTTTGTGATTTCTTTGCTCTTTGTTCCCGTATAATCTGAACTTTATCCAACAAGTCTGACATGTCCTCCAAAGGAGGTATATCTGAAACATAAATATAAACACTCTTCAAAATTTCATTTTGCCTTCCTCATTTGTAAACATGTAGTTTCAAATTAATTAAGAGGGTAGAATTTTCAAATCACCTAACCTTTTTTCAAGGAATTAATACATTTAATTTTTGTTAGTTACATTTTGCTATGATTATTATTTTTTTTTATAGTTCATCTTGTTTCATATATAGGTGGGGATTTTCTGGCTAACTGCAGAAGCACTAGTGGTGTTAAATCGGATGAAAATACCAACCGATTATCTATCATAATTGGTTAGGTTTAACCGATATCCAAGTCAGGAATATGTTGGTCATTGGCTTGTCCTTGTCTTCTTATAATATTTTAGTTTCTTGATATTCGGGTTATTGGGTGTGGTTTGTTTCCATTGATTTATTCACTTTACTTTTTGGGGGCCATTTAGAGCTTGCTATATGGTGTGAGGTTTCTCGCTGTGTTGAAGTCCATATGGTGACCCCTAGATGATTTGTTCTGGGTCGTTTTAACCTGGAGATGGAATGTTGTCTCCTTGACATTTACCCCATTTCCTTTCTTTTTCATATTCTTATATTCTAAATGGTTTAGTTTGTAAATGTGAAATTTGTACATACAAATGTACATAATAAAGCTTTAGTTCCTTTGCTTAATTTGGATAACCACTGACTTTCCCTTATAAACCTATGGACTACCTGAAGACTGTTTTGACCAAGTTTGGTTCTAACTGGCCTATAGTTTTTCAATTGGGAAGATCTTTGAAACTGTTCCAATAGAATCCAGTGTTAATCTATGATTCACTGGCAGCCATCTTGATAGAATCAAAACTTGCTGGACATATTATAAAATGAGTCTATCTGAGGTGCATTGTGACCAAGTTTTGTTGCAATAGTACTGATAGTTTTAGAGAAAAGGATTTAAAAATATGTTCCCATAAGGTCTGATGTTAAATTATGCTCCCTACTGGTGGCCATCTTGTTTCTGGTATAGAATCTTTTGTACAAGGGATAACCCAACGATTACTGTAACTTATTTTAGTTCCCTTTTGGGCAAGCAGTTTGTGAGAAGAAGATCTTTATACATGTATATGTGTCCCATAGGCTCCAGTGTTAAATAAGGTTCCCTTCCAGCGGCATCTTTGAACCCCCAAAAACAATGTTTCATATATAGACCACTCAAGGTCTGTTGTAACCAAGTTTATTGTTCCAATTGGTGCAGTAGTTTCAGAGGAGAAAATCTTTAAGTTAAAATGACAAAGAAGAAGGACAATGGACAGATGATGAAAAGACTAGGGAATGACAGACAGATGGCGGATGCAAAGTGATGGCAAAAGTACATCCTGGTTTTAACAAGTTGATCTGAAACTGATCAGGGAGGGCAAGTTTTCAAATGTATTTACTTTTCATGGCCTTCCTATTTTTTCCCTAAAGGTCACATGTACTTTTAGTTAACCGATTATCAATCGATTGAAGAAAATCTCAATCGATTAATCACATCTGGATAGTCAAACCACCGATTTGAGACATTTACCGATCATCGGAACACCACTAAGAAGCACTGTAAATATCTGTATTGTTACATTTTCCCATAATTTGAACTATTATTTTATTCAATAAGCTATTGTTGTTATGTTATTATACCTTACATCGTACAGGTAATTATGCGCCCAAATGAAAGATTTTTATTTGCGCGCAAATGAAGTAATTTTTTGCACCCAAATGAAATACTTATGCGCCCAAATGAAATACTTATTCGCCCAAATGAAATGCAACGAAAATAGCGACACACTTTTTCATGAATTGTAGTCATACAATATCTACATGTACAGATGAATTAATATATTTAAATACAAGTAAAGTATGAACATGATGATCTTATTCCAAAGTTAAGGAACCTAATTTTATTCAGATAAGTTTTCCTTTTATTTTTGTTTATTTTTCTTTCATTTTGAGAATGGTGCAAAAAAAAATCATTCAAAGTCTAAAAAATTCAACCTCCTAAGTCAGGTGTTCTGAGTCCATAATCCAGATAAGAGAATGCATACTTGTTTTGTGGATTTTCGCAAAGCTTAGAATTAAGTGGTACATGTAGGATTAATGTTGAAGCTTGTACAATATAATATTGATGTTTTTTAAGAATATTGAATAATATGCATCAAAGTGACAAACTATGTGTAAAAGTAGATAAAAAAATTACCAGCTTTTTTAGTTCAAAAGTTGGGGTCCGTCAAGCGGTTGTTTTAAGTCCACGTCTGTTTAACATATTTATAAATGAATTACCAACAGTTTTAGAGGACAAAACAGATCTAGAAAAATTTCATGTTTACTTTATGCAGATGATTTAGTGTTATTTTCAAATTCTAAAAAAGGCCTATTAGAAAAACTTAATATTTTAGCTGACTACTGTAAAGATTGGTGCCTAGAAATTAACACAAACAAAACAAAAGTAACCATTTTAATAAAAATAGCTGTTTACTTACAGAAAAATTTTTGATCACCAAAGATAACATAGAATGTGTTAAAGTATATACAACATGTAAGTATCTAGGAATTACATTTAGTAACAGTGATAAATTCCATGAGACTAGGAAAAATCTTTAGAACAAGGCTCTTAATGCCAGCTTTAAATTTTAAAAAGTATCAAGTCTGCATAACCATCTCTTAAGACCCTGCTACATATTTTGATCACACTTTCAAACCAATTTTTTATATGTTTTTGAAAACTGTGGTGTTTTACATATAGCATAAAAAAGGATGTCAATGCCATTATATGAGATTTTCAAAGAATGGAGGAACAAATGTAGGTACGATGTGAAAATCTTGTCATTCGGCGCCCTCCGCAGATTGCACAGTCTTATACAATCTGCGCTCCCATCTTGAATTATTGCAGTGTGCGCCCGGACGCAGATTGCAAATGGAAGGGCGCAGATTGCAAGTGCTCCAACCTACTAGTATTTACGTATACAAGTGCATTCTGAATGAAACACAGCCAATCAAAGATTGCGATCCCTCCGCTCCCCCTTTTTGGACCCCCTCCCCTTGAAAAAAAAGACAAGTGTTTTTGAAACTAAATTAATCATTGTAACTGTAAAACACCAAAAAGATATGGTTGCTAGGTAGAATTTCAAAAAGTACAGGTTTCTGAGAATTTCAGGAAATTATCAAAATAAGAATCAAAGATTTTTGCAACCTGACTGTTGAAAATCATCATTTTTACTGTGAGGAATTGAAAAAGTTATGGTTGCTAGGTAGAATTCCAAAAAAATAATGGGTCTTAGAGAGTTTCAGGAAATTGACCAAAGTCAGCATCAAAAATTTTTGCAATCTGACTATGGAAAATGATCACTGATACTATAAGGCATCAAAAAAGATATGGTTGTTAGGTAAAATTCCAAATTAGAAAATGGCCTTTGAGAGTCTCAGAAAATTTACCAAAATTAGAATCATTTTTTTGCACTCTGATTATTGAAAATGATCTTCACTGTAAGGAATTGAAAAAGTAATGGTTGCTAGGTAGAATTCCAAAACATAGGTAATCAACGATTACAAAGTTCGCCTTGTTATGGCACATGGACACAGAAACCCTATTTGGCCAGGGTGCTCATTTACCATACCTTATGCATGTATACAAAGGCTAGAAGATCTTACCATGTACAGTAACCGAGACCTGGATTCGGAC
Source organism: Modiolus philippinarum (assembly GCA_002080025.1). Taxonomy (NCBI): domain Eukaryota; kingdom Metazoa; phylum Mollusca; class Bivalvia; order Mytilida; family Modiolidae; genus Modiolus; species Modiolus philippinarum. The sequence continues at coordinate 151,198 of MJUU01028643.1, forward strand.
ATAAACGGTAAAGTGACCTAATTTTGCTTGGATGCTGACCTACCCGCAAAGATGCATGCACATGCAAGGTTAGATGATCCTACCATGTACAGTTACTTAGATATGAACTCGAAAGTAAACTTGAATATAAGTCAATCATGCGGAAAATATAGGTCAAAGAGACCTAATTTCGCTGGATGCTGACCTACCCCCAAAGATGTATGCACATGCAAGGCTAGATGATCCTACCATGTACGGTTACTTAGATCTGAACTCGGACATAAACTTGAATGTAAGTCAATCATGCAGAAAATATAGGTCAAAGCGACCTAATTTTGCCTGGATGCTGACCTACCCCAAAAGATGCATGCGCATGCAAGGTAAGATGATCTTACCATGTATAGTTACTTAGATCTGAACTCGGGCATTAACTTGAATGTAAGTCAATCATGCGGAAAATATAGGTCAAAGTGACCTAGTTTTGCCTGAATGCTGACCTACCCCCAAAGATGCATGCACATGCAAGGTTAGATGATCCTACCATGTACAGTTACTGAGATATCAACTCGGACCTAAAATTAAATGAAAGCCAGCCAGCAGAAAATATAGGTCAAAGAGACCTCATTTTCCTGGAGGCTGTGAGTTAGCCCAAGATGCATCTGTACACAAAGTTTGATGACCCTACCCTTCATAGTTACCAAGATATATACCTAAATGCGGATGCGGACGAGGACACGGACGCGGACACGGCCGCCGGGGGTACTCCAATAGTCCCTCTCAACTTCGTTGAGGCGAACCAAAAAAAGTAGGTCTTTGAGAGTTTCAGGAAATTTAACAAAATTAGAATCAAAGATTTTTGTGATCTGACTTTTGAAAATCATTGAAACTATAAGGCATCAAAAAGATATGGTTGCTAGGTAAAATTCCAAAAAGTAATTGGTCTTTGAGAGTTTCAGGAAATTTACCAAAATTAGAATCAAAGATTCTTGCAACCTGACAGTTGAAATTCATCATTATAACTCTAAATAATAGAAAAAGATATGGTTGCTAGGTAGAATTCCAAAAAATAATGGGTCTTTGAGAGTTTCAGGAAATTTACCAAAATTAGAATCATATTTTGCAATCATAGTGTTCATACTAGCTGATGACATTAAAAAGTTGCTTTAACTTCATGTTGGAATTTCAAAAATTATTAGTCTTTGACATTTTCAGGAAATTTACCAAATTTGGCACTGGGGTCTAAATTCTAAAAGCTTAGAACGGATTCAAAGACCAATTCCAATAATTCCTCATGAAAATATAAACCACAAAATCAAAATTATACATAAGAGTTCCAGTTGTTCTGATGAGTACTGATTGTTTAACATTTTTTGGCCCCTTAAGGGCATGCCCCCAGGGGTCTTAACAAAAGTCCCCTATCATCAGTAAATGAGATGTATATAATAGAACTTGCATACAAAGTTTCAGCTTCCAAACATGAATGCTTCAGAAGATTTCCCTTATTACTGGATATCTCGAAATACATTTTCCCTCATTTTTCCGCCCTGAGGGCAAATTTCAAAATTCCGAAACCTTCAGCACAGACAACTTTTATAGTGTTACTTATACCCTTATTACAAGGTTTCTGCGATTTAAGGTGTAAGAGGAGTTCCAGCGGAATCGATTTTTTTTTGTTTTTTGGACCCCTAGAGGCCATGCCCTGAGGGGTCAAACCAAAGTTCCGACACCCTCTGTGAAGTTGCTACATAATATACGAGTCGATTCCTGAGTTTCAACTTTCTAGCCCAAATGGCCTTAGAAATTTCTTCAATTATTGGATATCATGAAAATTCATTTTCGTCCATAATTTGCCCCTAGAGTGTTTGACCTAAATACCGAATCCACAATGCGCTACTTCTGATCATACTCTAGTATGGTGCAAAGTTTCAAATTTGTATCTCTTATAGTTCCAGAGCTATCGGGGAGCATTACAAACGCACATACGTACATACGTACATACGGACGGGCTGCACTACATAATCCCCCCGCTTTTGCTAAGCTGGGGATAATAATATACTTGAGTGGACAAACTTTAGAGAGTAACACAGGCTGTTATCACTTGTCTGTCGATTTATGAATCGTAAATGACTAAATGAAATGACCCTTACCCTTTCTATTGATTTAACCCTATATCCTTCCCTTGCCATTACCATAACCTTTTCACTGACTATAACCATAACCCTTTCCCTGACCAACCCTTATCATTTCCCTAAATTTAACCTTAACCCTTTCCCTTAATTTAACCCTAACCCTTTCCCTGACTAAAACCCTTTCCTTACTGCTGGTGGACTGTTAGTCCCCGAGGGTATTCACCAGCCCAGTAGTCAGTACTTCGGTGCTGACCCGAAAGCCGATTATTTTTGAAACCTTCCAATATCTAAAATTTTGTAAATTTATTGAAAACTAAGGATTATCTCCCTCATGCAAAGCTCTGTTCTTAGCTGATTTTGGCTTTAACTTTAGATCACTTTGGTTATTTGTTCTCTGTCAGTTTTTAAACATCTTTGAGTTTATGGTCTTCCAAACGTTTAGATTTTATCTGCACTGATGAGACCTAAGTTGTCGAAATGCACATATGCAGAAAGTAAATTCACAGTGACTTCGGTATTTAGTATTTGTTACCACTGGGTCGATGCCACTGCTGGTGGACTGTTAGTCCCCGAGGGTATTCACCAGCCCAGTAGTCAGTACTTCGGTGCTGACCCGAAAGCCGATTATTTTTGAAACCTTCCAATATCTAAAATTTTGTAAATTTTATTGAAAACTAAGGATTATCTCCCTCATGCAAAGCTCTGTCCTTAGCTGATTTTGGCTTTAACTTTAGATCACTTTGGTTATTTGTTCTCTGTCAGTTTTTAAACATCTTTGAGTTTATGGTCTTCCAAACGTTTAGATTTTATCTGCACTGATGAGACATAAGTTGTCGAAATGCGCATATGCAGAAAGTAAATTCACAGTGACTTCGGTATTTAGTATGTGATATAATCCTATCCCTTTCCATGACTACATCCCTACACCTTCCCTGAAAATAACCCTAACCCTTTCTCTGAATGTATAACCTTTAAATCTTTACATGATTTAAATCCTAACCTTTTCCTGTGCGCCGTATGATGCAATATATGTGTCCTTGAATATGCAATTTGAACCCCGAAATATGCAATCTGCGCCCCGAAATGTGCAATTTGCACTCTGTTCCATGCAATCTGCGCCCAGACGCAATCCTGTATATTTCTTGCACTTTGCACTTTATGGGCACAGAATGCATAAATCTTCACGATCTGCGGAGGGAACAGATTGACAGAAATCATAGGTTCAACATATATGAAGAATGGGATCATGAAAAGTTGAATCTAAAATTTTGTAAACATATTTTAGGTGTAACAAAAAACCATACAAATGTAGAATATGAAAATTATTTATTAAACATACACAATGTATGTTAATTCTCAATATGTAATTTCTCTAATGATATGTCAAGTTTAAACCGGTTTTGACCCGTTAGATAAATTTTCTTTATTCAACGTATGTTGAATAAAGCCCCGTGCTATTTCCCGCCAAATCTATTCGGAATACAATTCTCGGTGTTTATCATTGATCATTAGAGAAAAAGATTACACCACTTTATCCCGTTTATTACCATATTTTATCCACTCTCGATAGTTAAATTTAAAAATTTTAAAATGCTCGGCAAGCCTCGCAATTAAAATTTTAAAATTTAACTATCTCTAGTGGATAAAATATGGTAATGAACGGGATCTTGTGGTGTAATCTATATTTATTGCATGTCAATCAATATAGATAACAAGTGTGGACCCAAATTGATGTCTCGCCCGTCCCTGCTTGATCGCAAAATTGATGTGAAAACTTAAACTGCCTAAATCAAAAAACTTAACATGTTCACTAGACTGTGAAATTAGATTAATGGACAAAAGCAATATAGCAGACTGTCACATATCACCCAAAACCAAAATTCCAAATATTAATGACCTACCACTAATAGATACTGAAAAACCAATCATGTTCACTAGACCATGAAAATCAGGTCAAGGACTAAAGCCAAATAGCAGGCTGTCATCTTCCATCTCAGACAAACCAACATGCCAAATATTATTGAACTTACATTAATAGATACTAGGAAACTTAACATTATCACTGGACCATGAAATTGAGGTCACAGACAAAAGCCATATTGCAGACTGTCATGTACTATGCAAGACCAAAATATAAACCAAATATCATTGACCTGACACTTATAGTTACTGAGAAAATGACCTAATCACAACAACTTAATATGCTCACTAGACCGTGAAATTGAGGTCAAGGGCAAAAGCCATATGACAGACTGTCATGAACTACCTAAGACCAACCTACATACCATATATCATTGACCTACCACTTATAGTTACTGAGAAACTAAACTAAAAACAAAAAACTTAACATGTTCATTGGACCCTGAAATTGAGGTCACAGACAAAAGCCATATAGCAGACTCCCATGTACTGCTCAAAACCAACCTATATACCAAATATCATTCACCTACCACTTATAGTTACTTAGAAAATGACCTAATCACAAAAACTTAACATGATCACTAGACCATAAAATTGAGGTCAAGGACAAAAGCCATATGACAGACTGTAATGTACTACCTAAGACCAACTTACATACCAAATACCATTGACCTACCACTTATAGTTACTGAGAAACTAAACTTAGCACAAAAACTTAACATGTTCATTGGACCGTGAAATTGACGTCACAGACAAAAGCCATATAGCAGACTGTCATGTACTACTTAAGACCAACCTATATACCAAATATCATTGACCTACCACTTATAGTTACTGAGAAAGTGACCTAATCACAAAAACTTAACATGAAAGTTTACGCCGTCGTCGCCGGCGCCGTCATACTTTGTACGCATATGTCTCGCTTTCTGCGACTTTCGTCGCTGGGTGAGACAAAAAGCAGTTGTATTTTGTCCTCATACTGTCAAGTCTCAATATTACATTGAGTTATCTCTCTCTATATGGTTGACTGACTCTTCGCCTGTTTTATTAAACTTTGTATCTTTTGTGTCTAATCAACTTTGATCAGTGTGAAAGGTGCAAATGTTTTATGATGAATGAATGTGTATGTAATTTTGATTGTATATGCCCGTCATGGGACCTTTGATTATGTCAATAAAAATGATCTTATCCAAGAGAATACACAGCACCCTGAAAAGTATATATATAGAGAAATAGAATATACATGTACATATGTAAAGAAAAATTGTTCCCGGAGAACAGTCAAGTCAGTTTTGACCGTAACGTCACAGACTTGAAAAGGTAAATTTGGTTGGCAAGAAATCGTGATAATGAATAAGGGTAATAAAAATGTCATTTTCAATTCACTCGTACGAAATTGTTAATTGATGCATCTTGATAATTCTTTTTGATTGAAATTCTTGAATGTTTACACTTTTACAGGGTATTAATTTTTTAAATGAATTTATTTTCAATATCTATATAATTAGCTTTTTTGTAAAGTATATAAAGGCACATAAATTTTTTTCTGCACAAAATTTTTAAAAAGTAAATCAGCAGAAAAAATATGAAAATCTTAAAGTTTACTACGTATTTTACAGATCCAAAATCGGATGGATAATGAAAAAATGACAAAAGATCGAAAATTCTTTTGCAATGTTGTAAAGCGGTCTTTCTTCGACTTTGCCAACCAAAAATGCTAATTTGCATATGTAAATTAGATTTTATGACATCACTAATGAGGTTTGCGAACCTTCCTATAGAATTCAATATATTGTTGACCAAATCAGGGACCACAAGGGACAATTGACAATAACATACATAATTGTTATCAAATTATGACAACATAGATCAGGTTGAAGTACAAACGAAGAAAGATTTAATTTAAATTTATACTCCCATCTCACTTCTCCGTGGGTTCCACTTCTTCGTGGTATTCACGTTCATTTCAACCAAATTTTTAACTGTGACATCACCGTTACTACGTAGCTACGTACCACGAAGATAGGAGCTACCAGTATAAATGGCTGGGTTCTGTATATACATGTATAGAGAAATAGAATATACATGTCCATATTTAAGAAAATTTGTACCTGAAGAACAGTCATGTCCGTTTGGACCGTAGTTAATTCAATATATTGTTGACCAAATTAGGGACCACAAGGGGCATGTGACAATAAAATACATATTGTTATCAAATTATGACAACATATCAGGTCTCTGGCCTAGGCTACAAACAAAGAAGGATTTAAATTATTTAAGTTTAAATGGCTGGGTTCTGATCTGAAAGATCATCATATTGTATCTAAGTCTGAAATGAAATGTTTCAAATTAAACAAAGTTTAAAAATAGCGTCATTGGAAACGCACCTGAATTTTCAGCCATTTTTTTAGGGTTATCGTTCTTTATTTCAGAAACCTACTAAGAATAATCTGTCGGTCCCGGTTCTGTCTTTTTCGAGCATTAGTGATAAATATTCTTATAGTTCGGGATCCTTGATTGATATATTGATGATTTGGGTACAAGATATCATATTCTAATCCTTATCAGGACACCATATCTTGGTGGCCACGGCTCTACTTGGGTCCGGAGACGTATTATTTAATTTGTACATATGTATACATTTTTATATTATAAAAAAGTTAAAGATGTTTAAAAGTATTGGAAAATATTTTTCATAATATACGAGTTTATTTACACACTTTAAGGAAAGATTCGCAAAAATATGTTTATGTTATATTGTGTGTGTTTTAACGTTTTACAGTAGATGATCAGCTGTTGATGTTTGAAGCATTTCTCTGACATTGACGAATGAAAACACAAGCACGTGTTCTCTCCCCTTTTCACATGTTCTTGCTCACGAAATGGATGTTGTTGATAAAAAAGGTAAAATGGCATGAATTAAATGTGTATGAATATTTTGTTATATATTTACACGAACTGCAATACTTTCAAGTTTGACAAGTTTATTAAAAAATGTCTCTGAATCCAGGGATTTAGCTAGGATTTTGAGACCATTAGTCACTTTTCCCAATTAATTAAGGTCCATGCAAGTTCTACTCAAATTTTGTGTTTCTTGGTCAAACCTTGAAAGGGAAATTACTCCTTCACCGGACAAACCAACATTAAACATGCATACTTATTTTAAAGTATCCTTTCACCTTAAAATCGGTCATATTGTTATTTCGGTCACCCATTTTGTTTGTTTACATCTAGCACCTGAAGTCCGCGATGACGTCATTTTTGTCCTTGTGGTAAGTTGTCTCTGTCGGATTACATATTAATGTAACCTTTATTCCAAGTTGAGATTTGCAAAGGTATGTATTCAATAAAAATGATAAATCATCACAAGTTATGCATGTTTTCCTATGCCCATAATTTACACAACTTCCAAATGCTCAAAATTAGCACCAACTGAGTAAACACAGTTTACCATCGGTCATTGTTTTTTGTTGACATTCCATTCTACGTCACCAATTATGTGGTTGACCTTTTATGACAAAGCTGGTTGTATTAAATACGGCAAAGAAATTACCAAGCACCTTGCAGTAAATTACATTTTTATTCCGTGAAAATGTATCCAAAACGTTCTAAAACGCCATTTCAATGGGCAAAAATGGAGATCAATTTTTGAAATAATTTTTAATGCTTCTAGGATATATTTTGAAAAATGAAAATGATCAGCCAAGCAAACAAATAACCTAAGTTTTTATTCCAACAAAATTTTTTACATTAGATTGGCCTGTATTTTCTGAAAACCTACAAAAGTCATGTGACCGATCTTATGATACTTGATGAATCCGCCATTGATAATTTGCATGCCTAGTATGTAGCTCAAAAGTCAACAGCTAGCACATCTTTTATGAGACGGCCACAACATGTAAACTTCTGAAGTTTTCAACTTTCTATTCTTAAATGATATAGATAGAAAAACATTCAATGGAAGAATAAAAAATCCAAACATTCTTAGGTGACCGATTTATCGATACTCTGGGATACGGTCTTCGTGCTTAGCTATCCTGGACAAGGTAATTCCCTACACAATATTTATGATATTCTGCAGTAAGTTAGCATATTTTCGATTTTTTAATACTTTCCTACTCACTGAGAAGACAGTTCAAGTTAGTACAGTTGTTTATTTTTTTACTTGAAACAAGCAGCACTCGTAAAGAGTGGTATGCGCTGTATTGGGGATTTGGTTTTCAATTACGTTGCTGGCTAAACATCTGCTAAAGATTAAACTATCATAACGTTTAATTAAAAATGCTTTATTTTGTGGTTGGTTTTCACAAGCAGGGGACCATTCTGTCCCCTTGAGATTTTTCAAAAAGTTACCTCCCTTTTGAGTTTCGTTAAAATTCATTCTGTTGATTGCAGAACTGGCAAATGGTCTACATTGTATTTTGCGGGGCAATGATATTAATTTTATGATTTCTAATTTTTCTGTATTTGGTTGTATCTAAATAAGCACATCAGTGTTCCAGACTTTTATTGCTCTTTATGAGTTCTTTCTATGGTTCATGAAAAATTCCTTAGTAATTTTGCTGAACTTGCATTTATTCTGATATTGTTATAATATGATGTACCCCATTCATGACTTTGAGACATTTTTTATTCATCTTTATTTCATGATCTAGAGACAGTATCCTGAAATCATGCAACAAGTACTAGAAGGCCATTTTAACTTTGTACGACTTAGTTCAACTTTTTCTAAATTAGTAATTTTAAGGAAATTATTTTGCAAAATATCAAAGAAATAGTGTTTATAAACACTTTTTAAGCTTTAAAAGTGGTAACATATATATTTTTCTGTTATATTGGTAAAGGCAAATATCAGCATAGGTTCAATTCTGAAAAATAAATTCATGAACATTAAAGGCAAATTTTAAAGGGAAATAACCCAACGTTCAAAAAACATGATCTGTAAAACAAAACCAATGTATTCAAAGGGGAAGTTTGAGTCCTGTTTATTATGAAAATTACGCTGAAAGAAAGATTTTAAAGGGAAAATTCGCAAAAAAATAAAAATTCAATATTTTATTCCTCATATCTTAGTTAGCACAAAAATATGTGTATTACTGTTCAATTGTCTTGGATAACTGTACAAGACTGAATTAATTGTGAGCAGATTCTGGTGCATCAACTGCCATATTGTCGTCTTGTCAACTTAAAAAGTCACACGATACCTAAAGACCACAAAATACAGAAACTCGATAAGCCTGTGTAAAAACAGCAAGAACATAACTCTGACCTGTTCAAAATACAAAGTAATTTCTTTCACCAAATTCAACGATTTGTAATTTATTCATTAAAGAACTGAAAATTTGCAGCTATTTCTTTTAAATATGTCATTAATATTAAATTGATAATATATCCAGAACTTTTATGAAGTTCACAGGTTCACAAATCAACAGAAAACATTGCAGAAATTAGGATGCATATGCAAGAAGTCTTCGTAGTTATGCAGGCGTGTATGTAACATTAAATAGTGTCCGCCGTGAAATACTGTCTGCCTTTACAGTCAATTAATTAGAGTGTTTAATTTGGGACTGATTGGGGCAGTCATTAGAACAGGTGTTGTTTATTTAGCAGTCAGTCAACATTTACAATGATTACCAGCAATCAACATACAACCATTTTTAGCTCACCTGGCCACAGGCCATGTGAGCTTTTGCCATCACTCGGCATCCGTCTTCGGTCTGTCCGTCGGTCGTCCGTCCGTTAACTTTTATTCAAAGATCTTCTCCTCTGAAACTACTGGGCCAATACTAACCTAACTTGGCCTGAATCATCACCAGGGTATGCTCTTTCAAAATTGTGATTTTCATGTCCCTAGACCAAACAACATGGTTGCTGTTACTAAAAATAGAACATAGGTGGTAAATTGCAGTTTTTTGCAAATTACTCGAAAACCATTACAGATATCAAAATTCTGACATACATGTAAAAATGATCAGCATGATGAGATCTACCTGCCCTGGTATTTTGGAGAATATCCCTTTACCCGTCTTGGAGTTATTGCCCCTTTTCCGTAAAATTTTCAGTTTTTCGTTACTTCTGGTTTTATATATTGAAATTGATAGGAGATAGAAGTGAAGTTTGTATAACAAAAATGGTCAGCAAAGTAAAATCTACATGTCCTGCAATTTTGAAGAAAATCTGACAACCCAAATAGGAGTTATTGCCGCTTTTTCTTTGAATTTTCACAATTTTTTAACATTTTTACTTTTTTTTCAAGAACTGTTTGAGATAAAGATTAAATGTGAATTGCAAAAGTGTTGAGGTTTTCCAGAACTACAATTTCTACATATGTCCAGCAGGTTCGCATCTCATCGAAGATGGCCACCAGTGGGGAAGATAGTTTAACATAGGACCCTATGGGAAATGCATTCAAAGATTTTCTCCTCTCAAACCACTGAGCCAATGGGCACCAAATTTTGTCACAATAGTCCTTGGGCAGTCCCCTTTAAAGTTTGTGATTTTTGCATTTGTACCTCATCCAAGATGGCTGCCAGCGTGGAGCACAGTTTAAGATAGGGACCCTATGGGAAATGCATTCAAATGTCTTCTCCTCTGAACCCACTGAGCCAGTTGGAACCAAACTTGGTTACAGTAGTCTTTAGATGTTTTCCTTCAAAGTTTGTGATTTTTATGTTCATACCTCATTCAAGATGGCTGCCAGCAGGGAACATAGTTTAACATAGGGACCCTATGGGAAATGCATCCAAAGATCTTCTCCTCTGAAACTACCAAGCCAAATTGAACCAAACTTGGTCACAATAGTCCTTGGGTAGTCCCCTTTAAAGTTTGTGATTTTTATGTTCTTACCTCATCCAAGATGGCCGCCAGCGTGGAACATTGTTTAACATAGGGACTCTATGGGAAATGCATTCAAATATCTTCTCCTCTGAACCTACTAAGCCAATTGGAACCTAACTTGGTTACAATTGTCTTTGGGAGATCCCTTCCAAAGTTTGTGATTTTTACTCATCCAAACATCTGCTGAACTGATTTATAGTATGAATTGGTGGTCTATAGGTGACAATGAATAAAACCAGTGACCAGGTGAGGGATACAGGCTCATGTGAGCCTCTAGTTGGAAAACTTCATTAATTACCTCCCTTGTATTATTCTCCATTTTACAAATTTTGGCTATAAGATTGTATTCTTTACCATGAAATATGCCAATTTAATGGAATGTTCTGCAAATTTTCTGAATAACTGTGTGAAATAATAGATGTGGCTAATTTGACATACTTTTTTTGAATATTTGAACTTTAATAAAAAAAATTATAATACTTATTCAGTCAACTTATCTATTGAATATTTATTTTGCCAAATTGCCACCCTACCATTACTGATGTTACTAGAATTCTGAAGAATGGAATATAAACTTCAGAAGGAATCTTATTGGAATTTTATAATGGGGACATTGAATGAAGTGAAAAGAAAGTCAAATTAAAATGAACAAGTCTCAAAAGTTCAATGCTTATGCTTACATTCAGCTGTATGTTTCTTTTAAGCGATAGTATCACTATACTTATTTTTATGCCCCCAGATCGAGGATCGGGGGGCATATTGTTTTTGTCCTGTCTGTCTGTCTGTCTGTCTGTCTGTTTGTCAGAAACTTTAACCTTGGCTATAACTTTTGAACTATATAAGGTAGACTTTTGATACTTGGCAAGTGTAAAGGTCTAGTCAAGACGAACATAAATATGCAAAAAAAAAAATTAGGTCAAAGGTCAAGGTCATAGGGGTCCAAAAGGGGTAAAATTGGGAATCTGGGGGCATATGTAGTGTTTCACAAATACATCTTGTTTAGCTATGCGTTTTATATATGAGAAAGTAAACCTTCTAGTGGTACAGGATAATAGCCCTTTTGAAAACGCAATTTATGTATCAAAGTGCTTTTTTTCATAGTTGATTTACGCAGTAAAGTGCCCTTTTTGCGATTGGTGCCATGCCTTTTTAAATCCTGGCTAGAACAGTGGGATCTATATTTTTATGTCATGCTATATTGTCGTGCAGGAGATGGCTCGTTTTGTGCAATTGGTGCAAATTATAAGAAAAAAAAGAATACATCCTGCAAGCCAAATCTGATGTAGTGTTCTTTGCGAAGGGACATTTATTTTATTGTATTTTTGTGTACAGTACATTACCTTCTATATAACTGTAAATTTTTAGAGTAAAATATGCTAGATCGTTGGAACTCACAGATGCATAAAATCATAGAGTCAATTTCAGTAATAAAACAATCTAAAAGTGCATTAACTCTATCATATTATAAAAGTTAATTTCATCAACTTCGCATGCTCAGGGTCTTGGTATTGTGCTCAAATCACATAAAACCCATGCATAGGGCATTGAAATATAAGACTAAGTGCAATAAAAAGTGTCATAGAACTGCATATAAACATACAAATACTAAATTACATGTACGTATACTGAACACAGCCTAATCTCTGTGGTTTACAGTATAGCACAACTGTCTGTATAAACCATTTCGGCATTATAAGTATGTAATTTTTTCAGACAACTTGAACCCATGACACATAAGCATTTGAAAGTATCACAGTTTGTATTGTAAGATGTTGAAGACATTATGAAAATCAACCTCATAGCGTTAATTTTTTTGCACAGAAGCTGGGACTAATATATTGATCATATTTGTCCCAGACAGAAGTAAACCAAAGTTTTAGCACAGGCGGATTCAGCTACTGAAAAGGGGTCCAAAAAAAGGGTCTAGGCTTATTTGTCATATTTTGTCAAACTTCTGCATGAAATAAAAACATTTCTAATACTGAATACAATATCTTCATTGATCCTCAAGTTTTGAGACGGGTGAATGACACTTTTTACAGTGTGTGACCCTCGAAGAAATGTAGTATAATCCTGAATGAACTGCATCTGTCTTTTAAATTTTATCCAGTATCCGTCATTTATTTAATATCAGTGAAGTAACTTCAATATTTTGAACTACTTTTCTAGAATCTTTTTGCATTGATTTAAAACATCAACAGCAATTTCATTTCACAGTAAACTGAGTACAGAAATTATAAGAATAAATATATTAAACAGAACATGTAATTTGTAGTTACTCTGAGCACTAGGATAAAGAATAAAACAGGTATTTTACTATGTAAAGTACAAGAAGACCCCACCTGTAGCACAGGCAAACAAATTTCTATGACAAGTCAAACAGACTGAGAAATTGGTAAAATAAGTTGTTCAGCTACAGGGAAGTCCCTTACACCTAAGTTAGAAATTTATTTGCCTTTGCTTTTAATATAGGATTTGTAAACTCACATGAAGTGGGTTGTCAAGAAATTTACATAGTTGAACACATCTACTGTTGCAGGAGGAAATTAGTTATCTATACTACTGTATTTTTTTACTAGAAAGGGTATAATTTTAATCAGAAGTTTTGCAATTATTTTATTGATTGGGGAATTATTGCTTTGCAATTCATAAAAGTGACTTTTATAACATTTTTTGTAAATAATTATTTGTTTTGTATTATGATTTATTCCACTGACTTAAAAGAAAAATTGCATTTCTAGTTTCCAGAAATTAATGGGAGATAATCGATGTCAAGAAAAAAGCAGACAAGAACAGACACTACACAAAAACAAAACAAAATGATAGAGGACATTATTTAAAAAATAACAAGAGAAGGGGCAGTCGGAAAAGACAGCTAATCCCCTCGCCCGTTTATTGAATGTTTGTCTAGTATTATAAGCACTCAAGGAAGTTGTACCATTCAAGATTTGGCTTGTTACTTAAGTCTGAGCCAGTCATGCAAGAAATGTAGTTACCTTATTTCAATAAGGAGCCTCATAGCTAAAGCATATGCATCTACTGATGTCAGACAAATCGAAAAGTTCAAAGACCCTGCAGGACGTTCGGTCAGGCCAACAAGGAAAAGCTGCCAGACCAAAGATAAATTTACAGGACCTACAGTTTCATCACATATAAGAATTGTCAATTCGGTCCTGTTGGCTGGTAATTTTTGCCAGACCGACTCAAGTTTTGCCTGATTTGTCCTTCGGTCAGGCAGTTTTCGATATGTCTGCTTCTTCTGCAAGTTTTAATATCTAAAATCTAGACTGTAACACAAACTTTAACCTAAGTCACTCATGCACGAAATGTAAGTCAAACTGACCTAATTTTTATCTGGAGCTTTGTAACTTTACAAGATGCATCTACAAAATATTATTCTTCTACGAGTTGTAGTATCTAAAATCCAAGCTGTAACACAAACTTTAACCTAAGTCACTCATGCATGAAAAATTTAGGTCAAAGTGACTCAATTTTCATTTGGAGCTTTCTAACTTTACAAGACACCTCTACATACAAAATATTATTCCTCTATGAGTTGTAGTATCCCAGATCTGGTAACACAAACTTTACCCTAAGTCATTCATGCATGAAATGTAGGTTAAAGTAACCTAATGTTTATCTGGAGCTTCCTAACTTTATAAGATGCATCTACATATAAAATATTATTCCTCTACAAGTTGTAATATCCCAGATCTGGACTCTTACAAAAACTTTAACCTAAGTCACTCATGCATGAAATGTAGGTCAAAGTGACCTACTTTTTATCTTGAGCTTCGTAACTTTACAAGACGCATCTACATACAAAATATTATTCTTCTACAAGTTGTAGTATCCCAGATCTGGACTCTTACAAAAACTTTAACCTAAGTCACTCATGCATGAAATGTAGGTCAAAGTGACCTAATTTTTACCTGGAGCTTCATTACTTCCCAAGACGCATCTACATACAAAATATTATTCCTCTACAAGTTGTAGTATCCCAGATCTGGACTCTTACAAAAACTTTAACCAAAGTCACTCATGCATGAAATGTAGGTCAAAGTGACCTAATTTTTATCTGGAGCTTCCTAACTTTACAAGACGCATCTACATACAAAATACACAGATTAAGTGTGAGTTGGGGTACAGCTAGATGTTGTTTTGTGAAAAAAGAATCGCTTTTATTTGATTGATACTTTTCACACTCATGTGCTTCCTCAAGGGTATACATTCTTTTTACTATGGTATTAAATTATTCTTAACTTTCAGATTTAAAGAAATTAAAAAAGTTGAAAATGCTGAAGAAAAAACAGAAGATGATGAAATTACAAGGAACAGAAAAGTTGGGTTTGTATGAAGAACAATGTGTAATAAATAACCAAATACCGAATTAACTGTGAATTTCGTTTCTGCATATGCCCAATTCGACAACTTATGTCTTTTCAGTGCAGATAAATTCTAAATGTTTGGAAGACCATAAACTCAAAGATATTTAATCAAAGATCCGATGGAGCTGAATCTCGAAGCCCTGAAAATCTACACGTTGCAAAACTTCGTACTCAACCAAAGACTGCTGCATACGTCTGCATGTATTAAGTATTCCATAATACATGAAAATAAAAATGTTGTGTGATTTTGCATATAGATTTCATTGCTATAAATATTTGCAATACACTGTCACAGGTAAACAAATGTTATTTTCATCTTTGACAAATTACTGCACGACAGGTTCGTTGACTGAGACACAATATAAAAAAAGAGTAATTTGATAAACATGCAAATTGTTTTCAATTTAATAAAACAACACGGTATTCAACTCAAGAAGATGAAGAAATATAACTTAAAAACACAATGTATACGATTTTGAAAGAAACTTGCGCATTATATTTTATCGGAAGCACGAAGATCATCTTTTAGAGCTGTTAACAGGCTTGAAGCCTCACGTGATTTTTTCTTGTCATATTAAATTCTCTCCAGCCATTTCATGGCTTCAAGATAAAAACTGATAGAGAACAAACAACCAATATGATCTAAATGTAAAGCCAAAATCAGCTAAGGACAGAGCTTTGCATGAGGGAGATACTCCTTAGGTTTTAAAAAAATTTATAAAAAGTTAGATATTGTCAGGTTTCAAATAGAATTGGCTTTCGGGTCAGCACTGAAGTACTGACTACTCAGTACTGGGCTGGTGAATACCCTTGGGGACTAACAGTCCAACAGCAGTTACATCAACCAACTGGTAACAAATAACCAAATACCGCTTTTTCACTAATTATGCTAAAACTGGCCATTGATCAGAATTTGGTTACTAACAGTTTGTTTATATATAATTACAAGGAGGAGAGGCTTTGGTTAATGGTTTTGTCAATAAACTTACTATGTACTGTGGCTTATTTCATATTTAACATATTGCTCAGGTCAGACATGGAAAGTTCCAGGATGCTCAGAAATTGCATGATGGTCATCATTTTTTGTAGATTTATGGGGTACTAGTATGTTTTTAAGAGACAAAAAACCTAAAGCAAGCGATATTTCCACATAATCTTTGACAGTGAGCACAAGCCACATACTCTTACTGTAAGGCAATTAGAGACTAACAAATAATCAAATATGAAAAAAATGTCCAATATTACAAAATAACTGACAAACACAACAATTGGCTTGGATAACCTTCAACAAAAACTTCTGTCATGCTTTAAATCATTACATCTGTGTTGCAATTTTATTTGATTAATCTTTTTCTGCTCTGTTTTTTTCAGATATGTACAAGGTGGAAACAGAAGAAAATATTAAGAAAAAGAAGAAAAAGAGTGAGTAAAAAAGTCCATTTTATTTGATATGACAGAACATAAAACAGTCCATTTTATTGGATATGACAGAATATAAAACAGTCCATTTTATTGGATATGACAGAACAGGATAAAGTGAAGAATATGAACACAATACTAGTTCTACCAGTATTGTACAATACTAGTATAATAAATGTGTACCAGTATTGTACAATTCTGGAAGATACTGGAAAATACTGGTAAACCAGTATTGCAGATACTGGAAGATACTGGATAATACTGGTACAACTAGTATTGCAAATACTGGAAGATACTGGAAAATACTAGTACTACTAGTATTGCAGATACTGGAAGATACTGGAAAATACTAGTACAACTAGTATTGCAGATACTGGAAGATACTGGAAAATACTGGTACAACCAGTATTGCAGTTACTGGAAGATACTGGAAAATGCTGGCATTTCCAGTATTGCAGACACTGGTTTAAGTGGTATTTTGGATACTGTGTTATGTGTTTTTTGTTTTTGTTTCAAAATAGATTTTTTTTTCCAAAATCATGCAAAACTATATATTAACAACTACTTATTTACATTCCAAAAAATGACGAAAGGACCTGCTTAATTTGATTACGAAATTACAAGAAAATAGGCATGAAACAGTTCCATACTTCTCTCATAACCCTTGCAAAAATTGAATACAATACAAGTACATGACCAGTATTGTCATCCACAATATACATGTACTCATAATAAAAGAATTGTAAATAGTAACATGACTGATTTTACCGGTTTTGAACAACACAATACTGGTACAACTAGTATTGTGAAAATATACTATACTGGTATTACCGGTATTGTGCCCTATACAATACTGGTACAACTAGTATTGTATATAGTGCAATACTGGAAAACTAGTATTGTTTACAATACAATACCGGTACAGCTAGTATTGTGAAAAGTTACAATACTGGTATTTCCAGTATTGTATAAAATATAATACTGGTAAAACTAGTATTGTATAAAGCACAATACTGGTACAACTAGTATTGTAAGCAACACAATACTGGTACAACTAGTATTGTAAACAATACAATACTAGTAATTCCAGTATTGTTGTATACAATACTGGTATAAAATTTTCTACCAGTATTGTACAATACTGGTAGTACTAG
>MJUU01028643.1:177927-188396 GCA_002080025.1 Modiolus philippinarum
CCCCCCCCTAGGTTGGAAAATATTTTAAATTCCTCCTAAGCAGACAGTCTGGATCCGCCACTGCCATCTGTCTTGTCAGTGTCTGCATTATCATTCCACTGATGTCTGCATGTGTTTCATGTGAATTCCTAAGCAAATGTGTAAGTTGTCACATCAATATAAGGTTCTTGACTAACTGTTTTTAGAATAATTGGCCAAAAAGAGTTGTTTTCACATACGTGGCTGTAGAATCTTTATTATTCATTAGATTTTGATGGGCCTTTCTTTCATTATTTCGCTTGGAAAATTCCAAATCTGTGGCATATCAATGAAGTTATGTAGCATTCACTGTTAAGTTGGGCCGATTGATTCTTTATGACAATTATCATGGCACCCTAAAAAGAAAACAGATTTTTGATACATGTTACCATTTCAGAGCTAAGACCAAAATCTTGTTTTACAAAATTCCTAAAAAATAAAGAAACATAACTCTAACCAAATATTTAGATTCCATCTTCAAATTGATCAAACTCATGAAATTTGTGCTTGGGGCATATGTAGTGTTTCACAAACACATCTTGTTTTTGTTTCTTAAATGTTGAGCCAACTTTATTATGGGAGTTTATGACATAGAATCTTTTATTTAATTGAGTTTAAGGGTGCCACCTCTCTTGCAACCAAATTTCACAAGATGTTTGTTTGTTTTTGTTTGTTTTGTTGTTTTTTTTTTAGGGGAGAATTCTTTGTTAATTGTATGGCTCTTTATGACTTTCAGATTAAGTGTGAGTTGAGATACAGCTATTTGTTGTTTTGTGAAAAAAGAATCACTTCTATTTGATTGATACTTTTCACACTCCTGTGCTTCCTCTAGGGTATACATTCTTTTTACTATGGTATTAAATTATTCTTAACTTTCAGATTTAAAGAAATTAAAAAAGTTGAAAATGCTGAAGAAAAAACAGAAGATGATGAAATTACAACAGAAGAAATTACAAGGAACAGAAAAATTGGGTTTGTGTGAAGAACAATGTGTAATAAATAACCAAATACCGAAGTTACTGTGAATTTCGTTTCTGCATATGCCCATTTCGACAACTTATGTCTTTTCAGTGCAGATAAATTCTAAACGTTTGGAAGACCATAAACTCAAAGATATTTAGAAACTGGTAGAGAACAAATAACCAATATGATCTAAATGTAAAGCCAAAATCAGCTAAGGACAGAGCTTTGTATGAGGGAGATACTCCTTAGGTTTTAAAAAAAAATTTACAAAAAGTTAGATATTTTAAGGTTTCAAATAGAATCGGCTTTGGGTCAGCACCGAAGTACTGACTACTGGCTGGTGGATACCCTCGGGGACTAACAGTCCACCAGCAGTGGCATTGACCCAGTGGTAACAAATAACCAAATACCGATTTGTAACTAATTATGCTTAAACTGACCATTTATCAGACTTTGGTTACTAACAGTATGTGTATATGTAATTACAAGGAGGAGAGGCTTTGGTTAATGTTTTTATGTACATTGCATTTTTTCATATTTAAGATATTGCTCGGGTCAGACAAAGAATGTTCCAGGATGCTCAGAAATTGTATGATGATCATCATTATTTGTAGATTTATGGGGTACTAGTATATGTTTAAGAGACAAAAAACCTAAAGCAAGCAATATTTCCACATAATCTTTGACAATGAGCTCAAGCCACATACTCTTACTGTAAGGCAATTAGAGACTAAGAAATAATCAAATATGAAAAAAATTTCCAATATTACAAAATAACTGACAAACACAACAATTGGCTTGGACAACCTTCAACAAAAACTGCTGTCGTGCTTTAAATCATTACATCTGTTTTTGTAATTTTATTTGATTTATCTTGTTCTGCTTTGTTTATTTAAGATATGTACAAGGTGGAAACAGAAGAAAATATTAAGAAAAAGAAAAAGAAGAAAAAGAGTGAGTAAAACAGTCCATTTTATTGGAAATGACAGAACATAAAACAGTCCATTTTATTGGCTATGACAGAACATAAAACAGTCCATTTTATTGGATATGACAGAACATAAAACAGTCTCTTTATTGGATATGACAGAACATAAAACAGTCCATTTTATTGGATATGACAGAACATAAAACAGTCCATTTTATTGGATATGACAGGATATAAATATAAAACAGTCCATTTTATTGGAAATGACAGAACATAAAACAGTCCATTTTATTGGATATGACAGAACATAAACAGTCCATTTTATTGGATATGACAGAACATAAAACAGTCCATTTTATTGGATATAACAGAACATAAAACAGTCCATTTTATTGGATATGACAGAATATAAAACAGTCCATTTTATTGGATATGACAGAACATAAAACAGTTGGATATGACAGGATATAAACCAGTCCATTTTATTGGATATGACAGAACATGAAACAGTCCATTTTATTGGATATGACAGTACATAAAACAGTCCATTTTATTGGATATGACAGGATATAAAACAGTCCATTTTATTGGATATGACAGGATATAAAACAGTCCATTTTATTGGATATGTCAGGATATAAAACAGTCCATTTTATTGGGTATGACAGAACATAAAACAGTTCATTTTATTGGATATGACAGAACATAAAACAGTCCATTTTATTTGATATGACACAACATAAAACAGTCCATTTCATTGGATATGACACAACATAAAACAGTCCATTTTATTGGATATGACACAACATAAAACAGTCCATTTTATTGGATATGACAGGATATAAAACAGTCCATTTTATTGGATATGACAAAAAAATTTCAACATTTTCCGACTTCAATGAAATTTTGGTTTCCAAATAGATATTGATGTTGCGACTTCAAAAACTGATGTTGAAAATTGTTCGTTGAATGCCATTTTCAAAATGGCCACCAAAAAAGGCGGGAAAATTCAACATCGTCCAATTTCAATAAAATTTGGTTTCCAAATAGATTTTGATGTTGTGACTTCAAAACTGATGTTGAAAATTGTTATTGCCCGCCATTTACAAAATGATGTTTTGACTTCAAAACTGGTGTCAAAAGTGGTCCTTAGCAAGAATGTTTTTTGTCATAAAAGCCAAACAAATTAAGAAATATACTAAAACATGATCAGACTTTTAGATACAGTTCAAGATATTGGTGGTGTTCCAGCTACCAAAGTTTGAGAGACTGAAGTTCAACTGTATAACTTACAATGTAAGCTTGATTGTCGTATTGTGCTTCATAGTTTTCTTCACAATGTAAGAAATATGTTTAAACTAGATTATAAAGGGGAACATCTGCCAAATTTTTTTTTATGGAAACAGGGACCTGAAATGTTTTGATTTCAGCAATATGCATTATCTGAATTATAAGGGGAACCCCTGCCCAAATTTTTTCTTGAATGATGGTCTGAAATGGGTTGTAATGGATAGTGGGGCTTTAAATTACTGTGGAAACTGCTGAATCTACTTGCCCAATTGGAACCATTCTTGGTGACAACTGTCCATAGTCGGTACCTATCGAAGAATGTGTCTGGTAAGTCTGCATGTATTCCAAGATGGCCGCCAGCGGGGGACATAGTTTAACATTGGACCCTATGGGAAAAACACATTCAAAGACATTCTTCTCTGAAATTACTTGGTCAGTTGGAATCAAACTTGGTCACAAGAGGCCTTTAATGGTCTTCTTAAAAAATTATGTCTGACAAGTCTGCACCTCATCCAAGATGGCCACCAGCGGGGACCATTGTTTAACATTGGACCCTATGGGGAAAACACGTTCAAAGATTTTCTCCTTTGAAACTTCTAGAAAATGAGTAATTTAGGCTGCAGTTTATGCCAGTCATGGACCAGGTGAGCTATACAGGCTCTTGAGAGCCTCTAGTTATTTTCCCGCTGGAAATGTGTAAAGCGTTTTCCAATATTTATTTAAATATTTTTCATAAGACCTTTCCTAGTGAAAAACCCAATCAGACGTGTAGATAGCGTCAATAAAACTAAAAATAGAAACATAGCGTCAATATACTTAAAAATAGAAACATGGTGTCAATATACCTAAAATTAGAAACAATGCTGAAATATTCTGAATATTCTTAAAATCACGTGAGCGTATTAGCCAATGAGATTAATAGGAACTTAAACCATATGTAATATTCCATTTTATTGGTTATGACAGAACATAAACCAGTCCATTTTATTGGATATGAGAGAACATAAAACAGCCCATTTTATGTGATATGACAGAACATAAACCAGTCCATTTTTAGTTGAGGGGGACTATTGGAGTACCCGCGGCATCCGCGTCCGCATTTAGGTATATATATCTTGGAAACTATGAAGCGTAGGGTCATCAAACTTTGTGTACAGATGCATCTTGGGCTAACTCACAGCCTCCAGGAAAATTAGGTCTCTTTGACTTATATTTTCCACTTGACTGGCTTTCATTTAATTTTAGGTCCGAGTTGATATCTCAGTAACTGTACATGGTAGGATCATCTAACCTTGCATGTGCATGCATCTTTGGGGGTAGGTCAGCATCCAGGCAAAATTAGGTCACTTTGACCTATACTTTCCGCATGATCGACTTACATTCAAGTTTACGTCTGAGCCGCATGATCGACTTACATTCAAGTTTAAGTCTGAGTTCAGACATTCAAGTTTACGTTCCAGTTCAGATCTAAGTAACTGTACATGGTACCATCATCTAACCTTGCATGTGCATGCATCTTTGGGGGTAGGTCAGCATCCAGGCAAAATTAGGTCACTTTGACCTATATTTTCCGCATGATTGACTTGCATTCAAGTTTACGTCCGAGTTCAGATCTAAAGTAACTGTACATGGTAGGATCATCTAACCTTGCATGTGCATGCATCTTTGGGGGGTAGGTCTGCATCAAGGCAAAATTAGGTCACTTTTCCGTTTATGTCCGAATTCAGCTCTCGTTTACTCTACATGGTAAGATCATCTAGCCTTTGTATACATGCATAAGGTATGGTAAATGAGCACTCTGGCCAAAAAGGGTTTCTGTGTCCATGTGCCATAACGAGGCGAACTTTGTAATCGTTGATTACCTATGTTATTGCACAGGGACTTGCTCCCGGTCTAGAAAAAAAAATTACTATCCAACATGAATCTCGGAGAAAAAAACACAAGGGAAATCCTATGTCCGGTACCCCGCTCGCTTCGTTTAAATTTTTTCTAAATAAAACAAACAAAACCTACCTTTATGCCTTTTACGTTCTCTTCCTGAATAATTTTCCGAACAGAAAACACAGTGTTTACCTCATGATAGCTCTGCTTCATTCCTATATCTCGATTTGTTTACTCATATTTCATGATAAGGACAATTCATGGATCTCAATGTGAAACTACAATGACCTTCACATCCTTCACGCGGAAGCTCTCGGGACTTTTTCATTCGGTCGACGTAATATGCCTATGTATCGAATGCTATTTTCCCGCGATATATTTATTTTTAGCAAACAGATTGATTGAAAGATTGAAATGGATGAAGTACAGGCAAAAGCGTTGCGATTCGCCGAAATGGTCACAATCACAATTTCACATATCGACTTAGGAAAAAAATCGTTCTATCCCGCCTTTATTGCTGTATCGGCGTTATCTTCAACGGAATGAAAAGGTCCCGAAAGCTTCCGCGTGAATGATTTAAATTTAGAATGTGAAGGTCATTGTAGTTTCACATTGAGATCCATGAATTGTCCTTATCATGAAATATGAGTAAACAAATCGAGATATAGGAATGAAGCAGAGCTATCATGAGGTAAACACTGTGTTTTCTGTTCGGAAAATTATTCAGGAAGAGAACGTAAAAGGCATGAAGGTAGGTTTTGTTTGTTTTATTTAGAAAAAATTTAAACGAAGCGAGCGGGGTACCGGACATAGGATTTCCCTTGTGTTTTTTTCTCCGAGATTCATGTTGGATAGTAATTTTTTTTCTAGACCGGGAGCAAGTCCCTGTGGTTATTGGATATGACAGAACATAAAACAGCCCATTTTATTGGATATGACAGAATATAAAACAGTCCATTTTATGTGATATGACAGAACACAAAACAGTCCATTTTATTGGATATGACAGCACATTAAACAGTCCATTTTATTGGATATGACAGAACATAAACCAGTCCATTTTATTTGATATGACAGAACATAAACCAGTCCATTTTATTGGATATGACAGAATATAAACCAGTCCATTTTATTTGATATGACAGAACATAAAACAGTCCATTTCATTGGATATGACAGAACATAAAACAGTCCATTTTATTTGATATGACAGAACATTATTGGATATGACAGAACATAAAATCTGGCCAAAAAGGGTTTCTGTGTCCATGTGCCATAACGAGGCGAACTTTGTAATCGTTGATTACCTATGTTATTGGATATGACAGAACATAAAACGGCCCATTTTATTGGATATGGCAGAATATAAACCAGTCCATTTTATTTGATATGACAGAACATAATACAGTCCATTTTATTTGATATGACAGAACATAAAACAGCTCATTTCATTTGATATCACAGAACATAAACCAGTCCATTTTATTGGATATGACAGAACATAAAACAGCCCATTTTATTGGATATGACACAACATAAACCAGTCCATTTTATTTGATATGACAGAACATAATACAATCCATTTTATTTGATATGACAGAACATAAAACAGCCAATTTTATTTGATATGACAGAACATAAAACAGTCCATTTTATTGGATATGACAGAACATAAAACTGTCCATTTTATTGGATATGACAGAACATAAACAGCCCATTTTATTGGATATGACAGGATATAAAACAGTCCATTTTATTGGATATGACAGAGGATAAAACAGTCCATTTTATTTGATATGACAGAACATAAAACAGTCCATTTTATTGGATATGACAGAGCATAAAACAGTCCATTTTATTTGATATGAAAGAACATAAAACAGTCCATTATATTTGATATGACAGAACATAAAACAGTCCAATTTATTGGATATGACAGGATATTAAACAGTCCATTTTATGTGATATGACAGAACATAAAACAGCCCATTTTATTGGATTTGACAGAACATAAAACAGTCCATTTTATTGGATATGACAGAACATAAAACAGTCCATTTTATGTGATATGACAGATCATAAAACAGTCCATTTTATTGGATATGACAGAACATAAAACAGCCCATTTTATTTGATATGACAGAACATAAAACAGTCCATTTTATTTGATATGACAGAGCATAAAACAGTCCATTTTATTTGATATGACAGAACATAATACAGTCCATTTTATTTGATATGACAGAACATAAAACAGTCCATTTTATTGGATATGACAGAACATAAAACAGCCCATTTTATGTGATATGACAGAATATAAACCAGTCCATTTTATTTGATATGACAGAACATAAAACAGTCCATTTTATTGGATATGACAGAACATAAAACAGTCCATTTTATTTGATATGACAACATAAAACAGTCCATTTCATTGGATATGACAGAGCATAAAACAGTCCATTTTATTGGATATGACAGAATATTAAACACTCCATTTTATTGGATATGATAGAATATAAAGCAGTCCATTTTATTGGATATGACAGAACATGAAACAGTCCATTTTATTGGATATGACAGAACATAAAACAGCCCATTTTATGTGATATGACAGAACATAAAACAGTCCATTTTATTGGATATGACAGAGCACAAAACAGTCCATTTTATTTGATATGACAGAACATAAAACAATCCATTTTATTTGATATGACAGAACATAAACAGCCCATTTTATTGGATATGACAGAACATAAAACAGCCCATTTTATTTGATATGACAGAACATAAACTAGTCCATTTTATTGGATATGACAGAACATAAAACAGTCCATTTTACTGGATATGACAGAACATAAACCAGTCCATTTTATTTGATATGACAGAATATAAAACAGTCCATTTTATTTGATATGACAGAACATAAACCAGCCCATTTTATTGGATATGACAGAACATAAAACAGTCCATTTTATTTGATATGACAGAATATAAAACAGTCCATTTTATTTGATATGACAGAATATAAACCAGTCCATTTTATTGGATATGACAGAACATAAACCAGTCCATTTTATTGGATATGACAGAACATAAACCAGTCTATTTTATTGGATATGACAGAACATAAAACAGTCCATTTTATTGGATATGACAGAGCATAAAACAGTCCATTTTATTGGATATGACAGAACATAAAACAATCCATTTTATTGGATATGACAGAACATAAAACAGTCCATTTTATTTGATATGACAGAACATAAACAAGTCCATTTTATTGGATATGACAGAACATAAAACAGTCCATTTTATTGGATATGACAGAACATAAAACAGTCCATTTTATGTGATATGACAGAACATAAACAGCCCATTTTATTGGATATGACAGAACATAAACCAGTCTATTTTATTGGATATGACAGAACATAAAACAGTCCATTTTATTGGATATGACAGAACATTAAAGAGTCCATTTTATGTGATATGACAGAACATAAAACAGTCCATTTTATTGGATATGACAGAACATAAACCAGTCTATTTTATTGGATATGACAGAACATAAAACAGTCCATTTTATTTGATATGACAGAACATAAAACAGTCCATTTTATTGGATATGACAGGATATAAAACAGTCCATTTTATTGGATATGACAGAACATAAAACAGTCCATTTTATTGGATATGACAGAGCATAAAACAGTCCATTTTATTTGATATGACAGAACATAAACTAGTCCATTTTATTGGATATGACAGAACATAAAACAGTCCATTTTATTTGATATGACAGAACATAAAACAGTCCATTTTATTTGATATGACAGAAAATAAAACAGTCCATTTTATTGGATATGACAGAACATAGAACAGTCCATTTTATTGGATATGACAGAGCATAAAACAGTCCTTTTTATTTGATATGACAGAACATAAACTAGTCCATTTTATTGGATATGACAGAATATAAACCAGTCCATTTTATTGGATATGACAGAACATAAAACAGTCCATTTTATTTGATATGACAGAAAATAAAACAGTCCATTTTATTAGATATGACAGAGCATATGAAACGCAGCAGTCAGAGACTGCACATCCCCCCGCTCCCAGCAAAGTTGAAATGCACGAATTTTTGTGAACGCATGTATCATTGACAATCAGACCTTGACCGTTATCACGAGCTTACAGTGAATGTTGATGTATTTATTTGTGCTAACCTGGTAAATTAAAAAATATTTCCTTCAAGTTTGAATCACTGAAGCTATCTTAATACTATAAATCAATATACATGGAATATAAATGTACAAATATTAATAATTATTATTGAATGATTATATCTTCTGCGAAATAAACTCTGCTTCAATAAACTCTGCTTAGCTGAAACCATCAGTGAACCACAAACATAAAATTAATATGTATGTATGTATGTGGGGCCGACCCCCGGGGATGACCACTAAACTTCTCTTGTCATGCCCATTAAGAATATATATGGTTTAGGGCTGGGGATCTCAACTGTTTTTGAGATAAATTATTATTTTCAAAATGAGGGGGGCATACCTGTCAACCTCCAATGACCAAAAATCTGGTCATGACCTGCATTGGATGGTAAAAAATCTGGTCATAACGCGTGTTGAACTTTTTTTTATCCTAATTATTCTATTATCAATGCGCGACAGATTTTTTTCAACCTAATTATTTACTTATCGAGCAATTTATTTACATACTTTAAGACTCACTTACTACCTACTTAAAAACAACAGACATGATAATTAAATTTCATGTCTATTGAATACCTTTAGCTTTGTTTCACCTTTTCTGATTAAGATTTTTACTTGGACCAAAACTGGGCATAGTGTCAATTTTTAATTCTGACCTAAAATCGTTGTTGATCATTGTAACTATAAGAAAAGTTCACTGTCTGGTTTACTTATCACAAGGTCGCTTTATTTTACCCAACGCCCCAATCAAACTTTTATTTCAACCGCGGACACCTGTACTGTAAAGCTTTTCCCTTTTGTTGGGTTGTTGACGACATTGCTGGTCCAGAAATCGGTCTTTTCCATTGAGTTGAAGACATTCCCAGTACACTCAACGCGTGTAGTTATCTTAAAAACGGCTCATCAAACTCCATAACGGCTTAATTATAACAATAGGAGACAGTATTCCAAACCGATCGAGTAAAAAAACACAGCCGGAAATGTAAATACGACCATTAATACACAAAACGTCACCGGAAATCAAATCCGGGTGAACACGGGTGACGACTTCGATTCTCGGGTTATTTAACAACCCGATCGGGTTACTACTTCTCATCGGGTGACAAGTGAAAATATCGGGTCTGACCCGCAGAAATCGGGTGAGTTGACAGGTATGA
>MJUU01028643.1:199251-222707 GCA_002080025.1 Modiolus philippinarum
ACCTCAATTTCACGGTCTAGTGGCTACGTTAAGTTTTTCTGCTTAAGTCCATTTCTCAATAACTAGAAGTGGTAGGTTGATAATATTAGGTATGTAGATTGGTCTTGGGTAGTACATGTCAGTCTAGCAGGTGACTTTTGCCCTTGACCTCAATTTTATGGTCTAGTGGCCATGTTAAGTTTTTTCTGCTTAACTCCATTTCTCAATA
Source organism: Modiolus philippinarum (assembly GCA_002080025.1). Lineage (NCBI taxonomy): Eukaryota > Metazoa > Mollusca > Bivalvia > Mytilida > Modiolidae > Modiolus > Modiolus philippinarum. The sequence continues at coordinate 199,460 of MJUU01028643.1, forward strand.
ACTAGAAGTGGTAGGTTGATAATATTTTGTATGTAGGTTGGTCTTGGGTAGTACATGTCAGTCTGGCAGGTGACTTTTGTCCTTGACCTCAATTTCACGGTCTAGTGGCCACGTTAAGTTTTTCTGCTTAAGTCCATTTCTCAATAACTAGAAGTGGTAGGTTGATAATATTTGGTATGTAGATTGGTCTTGGGTAGTACATGTTAGTCTGGTAGGTGACTTTTGTCCTTAACCTCAATTTCACGGTCTAGTGGCTACGTTAAAGTTTTCTGCTTAAGTCCATTTCTCAATAACTAGAAGTGGTAGGTTGATAATATTGGGTATGTAGGTTGGTCTTGGGTAGTACATGTCAGTCTGGCAGGTGACTTTTGTCCTTGACCTCAATTTCACCGTCTAGTGAGCATATTCTCTTTTGTGATTAGTTCACTTAGATTTCACATCAATTTAGAGGCCAGCAGGGACGGGCCAGACATGTTTTAGGGTCATTTGTATTATTTTTGCAGGTTCCAAAAATATACTGACAGACTCATTATTTTCCTCATTAGAAGTGTCAGATTTAACTCACAAAGGAATTGAAGACATGGGATTTACAAACATGACGGAAATTCAGGCAAATTCCATTCCCCACTTATTACAAGGGAGGTAAGTACTGTAGAAGCACTACATCGTAACTAATGTTTGTAATCCTGTAATATCAATCCATCAATCAGTTTCAGTTAATAAACAGGTTATAAAAATCCATAATATTATAGCTATATATCTGCCTTATACAACTTAATTGGCTGTATACAAGGGACCAATGAAAACAGTTCGAGCTAAAGGGTTGGTTGAACTATGTTTGAAATTTAACATAAGGACCTCAAAAAGTATTTGAGATGTCCATTGTGATCCAATTTAATATTGCAGTTAGAACCATCAAATTTTAATTGTATATTGGAACTGGTATGATAGATTCCCTCTGATTATTTCAGACGAATCTTACATGATTAGCTCTAAAAAACTTCTTTTCCTATTTAATCGGTCTGAGCATAAATAATTCTCCATACTGCCTAAGCATGATTCATAGACTCAGATTGTGGTTTCATATGTTTGATTCGACACTTCATGATTTAAAACAAAGATTTTATCAGTCAAGTTTCTTTGACCAATCTTTTATTTTTCTGAAAAATCTTAATGTAAAAATCTCAATGTAGTACATGAATGGTTATCTTCAAAAAATGCAGGTTTACTCTGTTCATAAAAAATAATCAAAATAAATAATAAAAAGGCATATCAATATGAAAATTGATATCCTATCCTGACTTGACTCCATTTTAAAAGTGTTCCAACAAAGGGAAGTAACGTACTGACCTGACAGTCTGCTTTATGGCCCAATTGTAGCAAGGGGCAGCAGTAAACTTCTATTCAAAGAAATCTTATCATAAGAGTAGGAGTAGTATCTTGATAGTCTTTAGATAAATTATTTTAAGGTATATGGGTACTTACCGAAAAGAGAATCATATCAGCTTCCAGGGAAAATGTTTACTGACCTCCTTTCCCTTATGGGACCAAAAACCAGATTGTCGGTTGCTACAGAGTAATGTCCCTTTGAAAAACATGCTAAGATGGCAGTCATCCCATAAATATGAATATCATCTATTGAGAGAAGTTAAACTTTGCTTCTATCTACTTTAACTAGATTTAATATTTTAACTTATAAATTTGGAATATTACAGAGACTTGATGGGTGCTGCCAGAACAGGAAGTGGTAAAACATTGGCTTTTCTGATTCCAGCAGTAGAATTGATATACAAACTGAAATTTATGCCTAGAAATGGTAAGATACTGAGAATTTGTTTGGAATGAAATTTATAATGGATGTTCCAGAAAATAAACATGGCATCTTTGAAGGCATTTTCTTCAGCATATCCTTTTCCTTATATGTATGATAAAACACAACCCTGACAGAAATATATATAAAATGCCTTCAAAGGGTCCCATATTAATTTTTGGGAAATCCCTTAGCATACCTGTCAACTCACCCGATTTCTGCGGGTCAGACCCGATATTTTCACTTGTCACCCGATNGTAGTAACCCGATCGGGTTGTTAAATAACCCGAGAATCGAAGTCGTCACCCGTGTTCACCCGGATTTGATTTCCGGTAACGTTTTGTGTATTAATGGTCGTATTTACATTTCCGGCTGTGTTTTTTTACTCGATCGGTTTGGAATACTGTCTCCTATTGTTATAATAAAGCCGTTATGGAGTTTGATGAGCCGTTTTTAAGATAACTACACGCGTTGAGTGTACTGGGAATGTCTTCAACTCAATGGAAAAGACCGATTTCTGGACCAGCAATGTCGTCAACAACCCAACAAAAGGGAAAAGCTTTACAGTACAGGTGTCCGCGGTTGAAATAAAAGTTTGATTGGGGCGTTGGGTAAAATAAAGCGACCTTGTGATAAGTAAACCAGACAGTGAACTTTTCTTATAGTTACAATGATCAACAATGATTTTAGGTCAGAATTAGAAATTGACACTATGCCCAGTTTTGGTCCAAGTAAAAATCTTAATCAGAAAAGGTGAAACAAAGCTAAAGGTATTCAATAGACATGAAATTTAATTATCATGTCTGTTGTTTTTAAGTAGGTAGTAAGTGAGTCTTAAAGTATGTAAATAAATTGCTCGATAAGTAAATAATTAGGTTGAAAAAAATCTGTCGCGCATTGATAATAGAATAATTAGGATAAAAAAAAGTTCGTCACGCGTTATGACCAGATTTTTTACCATCCAATGCAGGTCATGACCAGATTTTTGGTCATTGGAGGTTGACAGGTATGCCTTAGGGACTTAATTTTTGTCACAGTAATGATTTTCTCAATTTTTCTATAGCTTGCAGTCCTTGATCTGTCATCACATATAGTAGGTGATGTTTTATGTACAGTAGACTCCATGAAATCGAATATCGGATAAAGGAATATATCGGCAAATCGAATATGATTTCAAAACACCAAACCATTTCCCATACTTATAGTGTTAATTTCTCCGCCTAATTGGATATCGGATAAGAGAATATATCGCCTATTTGAATAAAAAATATGCGGCTTGTGCTGATCAGAGTCATTGAAATCGAATATTCTAATTACAGGTAACTACAGGTAAACATTCACGCGGAAGTGTCAACTGTTGACGAAGCCATAAATCTGCCAGGAAATCAATAACTATTACCTAATTAATACAATATAAAACATAAATAGTGTTCAGTTCTTTTGTTTTTGTGTATTCATAAGTTTTAATAGTGAGAATTTTGTTTGGTTTTGTGTATTTCTGTCTAGGCAGCGAGATCTTGAAGTCAGAGGTAATTTGCATATTGCTGTATGTCTGTACAACGAAAATCAATAACATAATGTATTTAATAAAAGAATAAAATATGATTTGAATTCCTTTTTATTGCTTTTGTATTTATTTAATTTTTTTGGACGGAAATCATTTGATTTGTCAATGGTTTTGTGTATTTCTCATGTAAAACAGAGCAAGGGAGATAAATATCGACGAGAAGTCATTTGCATAATTTGCATATTTGTTTGAAGTTCCTGTGAGACAATGCACAGCGGTTATAAAACATAATTTATTACAAGAAGTCAGTCCTAGGTCCATAGATCATGGTGTATTTCTATAAAAAGTCCCCAAATTGTGTAATCAGGAAGATTCTACAAAGATCGATCGCTGACCTACCAGCCGCCATTTTGCATACAAACTGGCTTTACCCTAAGTTATTTTTAGCACATAATGAAAATTGTAACTAAACGATCCAATAAAGGGATGATTACACACTGATGAGAGGAAATAAAAAACACAAAACAGAGGAAAATAAGTTTATTCAGATACATAAACAGTTTTATTTATTTTTGAATACATTGTTTAATTTCCAACAGTCAGCTGGCAATACACAGTTTGACCCGATTACGATGGTGACGTAATCTGTCACTATAATGAAAACAATAGATTTTAACTACAAAATGTCTAAAAATGATGTTCTAGGATACAAAGTTTCTACATGGTGACAAGCCCTTCAACATTTCAACCTCTTCTTGCCAACAGAATGATTCCCCATTGCCGAAAATGGGTTTACCGCGACAATCGAATACTCCGGCAAATAGAATATTTTTTTCTGACAATTCTTGTATCCGATTGGGCGGAGTCTACTGTACTATCACTGTTATGTTTCATTACCATATAGGCTGGTTTCTGAAATATAGGGTCTGTAAGTCTCGTTCAATTTTGGAACTTCCGGGTACATCAATTGTACCCGGAAGTTGCATTTTTATCAAAAACATATGACGTTTCAAGCACAAATTTGGACGTCATAATGCTGCAATGTCATGTTTTGGAGGGAAATGTTTTAACATTGCACTTTCATCGTCAAATCTCGGGAGTCACATGACGAGACTTACAGACCCTATTACAAACCAAAATTTACATTGTATAAAGTAATGCTTGTAGGAATAATTAGTATTTATTCTCCTTTAGGAGATATTCATGTGTAGAAATTATAATTTACCGATTGAATACATGGACAGATTATTTAGAAATATCAGAGGAAGGATTGCTTTAAATAGGGAATAATACATGGCAAAATCCGTATCACATGCCGTATCATCCCGAGTTACCAATATCAGCACGAGGGCCTCTGGCTGATATTGTTCGAGGGATGATACGGCATATGATACAGATTTTGCCATGTATTATGGCTGATATTGGTCGAGGGATGATACGGCATGTGATACGGATTTTGCCATGTATTATACAGTTTATCATATATTTAAACAGAAGACTACTAATCCGAAATATACTGTCAAAAATTGAAATCGGTAAGAGAAAATGCATGTATTTTTTGAAGAGAAAATTTCAAAATGGGCGGAAAGGTCTAGAAGTTTTGGACTAAATCTAACATGTAAAGGAAAAAAAGTTTGCTAGATTTTTTTAACTGATCATCACACAACAAAACAATTTCACCCCACACAAATCTTTGTTACCCTCCTCCCAAAAAAATTTTTTTGCCCCCCCCAAAAAAATTTTTTTTTAACCCCGAAAATTTTTTTAATAAAAAAAAGAAAAAATTGAAAAAAAAATCGAAAAAATGGTATGTGATAAAGGGTAAGCCATGCGATAAAGGGTATGACGTCATAGTGTGAATACGGAATGAACGTCATGCACTGTATCACATATTCAAAACGTCTGTATTTATTACTAAACATATGATAAAAGGCAATTAAGGATGTAGTAAGGTGAAATTAAGTAAATCTATGATTTTAAATTGATACCCTAAATGAAAAGAGAACTGTTGAATGAAGTCAGCTAAAAATATTGATAGGTTATGGGCCATGTTTTCAAGATATTTCACATTTTAAAAAATGGCGTGAATGGCTCTCTTGGACTTTTACCTTAGTATAGCATGGACACATTGTTGATTTGTTTCGCATGGAAGGAAAATCTACAATCTAATAAAATCTTGTTAAATGACTGAAAATGAGCTGCTGAACACTTTAATGACTAGAAAATTGGGTGTTATGGGGCAAAATATTTTACAAAGTAATACTGGATAAAATCAGAGAAACGCGAATGACTTTTGCAAATTTCAAAAACCTCACCTTACTACATCCTTAAGTGGTTAATTTTTTTCAACAGGAACTGGTTGTATTGTTATCTCCCCTACCAGAGAACTTTCCATGCAGACATTTGGAGTACTGAAAGAACTGTTAAAATATCATTGTCACACATTTGGTCTGATTATGGGAGGTACAAGTAGGCAGGATGAAGCAAAGAAATTAGGAAAAGGAGTAAATTTTCTAGTCGCAACACCAGGAAGATTGCTAGATCATTTGCAGGTAAAAAAATCTTCTTTTTTTAGCTCACCTGACAAATGTCATGATGAGCTTTTGCCATCACTTTGCATCCATTGTCCATCCATCATTTGTCTCTCTGTCGTTCTGTCTGCCAAGCATAAGTTTTTCATTCAAAGATCTTCTCCTCTGAAACTACAGAGGCAATTGAAACCAAACTTGGCCATGATAGTCTTTAGGTGGTCCATTGAAAAAATAACATATGTTTTTCAGGTCAGTGCTATAATCATGATGGCTGCCAGTGGGAAACAGTTTTAACATTGGACCCTATGGGAAAACACGTTCAAAGATCTCCGCTGAAACTACTGAACCAATTAGAACCCAACTTTGAGACAATAGTCTCCAGTGTTCAAATTTGGGTCCGTTTATAGGACCCAGTCCCAATGGGAAATATACTTATATTTTCCCAAAAACATGACCGATTTTCCCAATCTCAGCTCTTCTGTTAGTTAAAATAATAATCAAACTTGGTAAATGTTTGAAATTGGGTCTTTTTGCAAGGAAACAGTGTTTGGAATACTCTCTATAATGGTGTTATTTGCTTAATTGGTTGTAGGTGTAAAGTTATACCCCATATAATGCTTTTTTTGTTTTTCCCAAACACCGAAAAATTTCCCAATTAAAAGGGACCTGGACCCAGTCCCAAAAAGGTGAGAAAAAACACTGGTCTCTAGGTGGTCTGCTGCTGTTTTTCAGGTCAGTGGTATATCCAAGATGGCATTAGCAGGGAACACAGTTTAAATATTGCAACTACGAGAAAGCACATTCAAAGATCTTTTCCAGTGAAACTACAGAGAAATTTGGAACCAAACTAGGTCACAATAGCCTTTATGTGGTAACCTGCAAAGAAATTTTGTTTTGGGTTCACACTTTATCCAAGATGCCTGCCAGCTGGGAACATAGTTAAACATTGGATCCTGTTGGAAACACTAACAAAGATCTCCCCTTAAACTACCTGGCATATTTGAACTATAGTTTTATTATGGACTCTTTATAACAATTGTCTATGTTAGTCAAGGGCCAGGTGAGCGATACAGGCTCTTAAGAGCCTCTTGTTAATTTTTATCGCTATTCATTGGACTAAGACCATGGAGGGAGGTGTTTCTTCATTGTCAAAACTTTTATTGCATTCTCCCATTTAACAATCAACTAAGATTTTATGGTTAATTATGGTAATATCAATTAATATTCAATCATATCATTCATTCATTAGTGAACTACACTAAACTTATTATTCCACAAATTAGATTACTCAAAATACATGAATATATTTCAAGTTCATTTTCAGAGGTGAAAACTGAGGTAAAATTTTGGTATACTCTAGACAAGGCAGTACTGTGTTTAAATTGTTTTTAAATAATTGTTTAAGGCAAATAGTTGGTTTAAACATATTTATTCAAGTAATTACAAATAAATACATATTGACACATTTGAAATACAAAAGATCATTATAGGATTCGGAAACAAGCTAAATTAGCTTATACAAAGTTCCGTGTCCTTAAGGCAAATAGTTATACAATGACAGCTTTTTTGTATTTCAGAACACATCAAATTTTATGTTTAAAAACCTACAGTGTTTGATCATAGATGAGGCAGACAGAATATTGGATATAGGTTTTGAAGAAGAAATGAAACAAATTATTAAATTACTACCTAGTAAGTAAATGTAAAAGTTGTACAATGCTGAGAAAGGTCTTAACATTTTGTGAACATATTAAAACAGGTCAAGTTTTGTTTTCACTGATCTGTTTTTGTGTTTCTAAGTTATTGCCCTTGAATTTTATGGTTTTGGAATGATTTTGCATTCATGTTGCGAATCATAAAATACCTGACAAGTTCAATTTTAACCATGTATATAATATGTTAAGACAAGTTTGTTACAATTAAATTTGGAAGCATTTTCTCTCACATAGTAAACAATAAATTGCTTATGAATAAACATTGGTTTACAGTATATTGGGACATATCAATAAAACATACATGAAGTATCAAATATAAGGAAGAATCTTGCAAAATGTCCAATAATTGTGCATTGCATCTTATTACAGAAAGACGACAAACAATGTTATTTTCTGCTACACAAACAAGAAAAATAGAAGATTTGGCTCGTATTTCTTTAAAGAAGGAACCTCTTTATGTTGGTGTAGATGATAAAAGAGAAAAAGCAACTGTAGAAGGTTTAGAACAGGTAGGGAATGTCTGATGATTTTGTAAAAATAAATATATGGGAAATATTCTGATTAACCACTTAACACAAAAGAAGGACACTGCATGGAGATGTGCTGGAAGGAATGAAATTATTGTCAAAAACCAAGAATCGGAGATTACATTGTAAGCACAACTCCTCTTAAACCACATGCAGTATTTTTGTGAAACTTTACACATAGTAAGAACACTACATGGAAATGTGCATAGGGGAGATAATTTAACCTAGACTTTTGTTGTCGATTCCTTCTGCACAGATTTCCTCATATGCGTAGCTCCTCTTCAACCACTTGAAGAATATTGATGAAACTTTACACAAAGAAAGGACACTGTTTTTATACGACTGCAAAAATTTTACCTAGCTATGAGGGGCCAAACGGGGCCAAATTGCTAATTTGCAGATAACCTAAAATTTTTATTTTTCATCGGATTTTGATGGGATTTTTTCTTTAGATTCCTCTTGATATAAGCTTTCAGCAGTATGTTAACGGATTTGTAGTAGCTCTTACCGTTTTCGAGCAATAAGGGGTCAAAGGGGCCAAAACTTGAAACTTTCAGATTACATGAAATTTTTATTTTTCATCGGATTTTGATGGGATTTTTTTCGTAGGATTCCACTTGATATAAGCTTTCAGTAGTATGTCCAATGGATTTGGTGTAGCTCCTACCGTTTTCGAGCTATAAGGGGTCAAAGAGGAATCATAAGGAGTCATAAGGGCTAATTTTCATTTTCTCTAGTTTGTGTCCAGCTAATTACTGGGTCAGTCTCCTTATTGTGTCCATGCAATTATTGTGTCAAGCTCTTTAGTATGTCCACATTCACTTTCAATTACACTTGTTCAAATATCAGTGGTCGACATGCTGCGGTCGTATCATGCTGCGCTCAGCGTAGCCCTTTATTGAGAATTGCATGAAGGAATATAATTATTGACTGAAACTATGAAGGGGAGATAACTTGACTTTTTAGCTCACCTGACCTAAAGGGTCAGGATGAGCTATTGCCATCACTTGACATCCGTCTTCCGTCGTCGGTGGTCTGTCCGTTAACTTTTCACATTTTCATCTACTCTGAAACCACTGAAGCAAATTCAACCGAACTTTACAGGAATGGTGTATTAAAGGTCCTTTACAAAGATTGCTGATTTGGTTCCGATCCGATAAAAAACATGGCCGCCAGCGCGGAACTTAGGTTTAACATTGGACCCTATGGGAAAATTCACATTTTCTCCTTCTCCTCTGAAACCACTGAAGCAAATGCAACCAAACTTTACAGGAATGATGTACTAAAGGTCCTAAACATAGATTGCTCATTTGGTTCAGATCGGATAAAAAACATGGCTGCCAGCACGGAAAATAGTTTAACATTGGCCCTATGGGAAATTCATATTTTCATCTTCTCCTCTGAAACCACTGAAGCAAATTCAACCAAACTTTACAGAAATGATGTATGGAAGGTCCTTTATATAGATTGCTCATTTCGTTCCGATCTGATAAAAAACATGGCCGCCAGCGCAGAACTTAGGTTTAACATTGGACCCTATGGGAAAATTCACATTTTCTTCTTCTCCTCTGAAACCACTGAAGCAAATTCAACCAAACTTTACAGGAATGATGTACTAAAGGTCCTTTACAAAGATTCCTCATTTAGTTCTGATCTGATAAAAAACATGGCCGCAAGCGCAGTACTTAGGTTTAATATTGGCCCCTATGGGAAAATTCACATTTTCTTCTTCTCCTCTGAAACCACTGAAGCATATGCAACCAAACTTTACAGGAATAATGTAGTAAAGGTCCTAAACAAAGATTGCTCATTTTGTTCCGATCAGAAAAAAAGCATGGCCGCCAGCATGGAAAATCGTTTAACATTGGCCCTTTGGGAAATTCATATTTTCATCTTCTCCTCTGAAACCATTGAAGCAAATTCGACCAAACTTTACAGGAATGATGTATGGAAGGTCCTTTACAAAGATTGCTCATTTCGTTCCGATCTGATAAAAAACATGGCCGCCAGTGCAGAACTTAGGTTTAACATTGGACCCTATGGGAAAATTCACATTTTCTTCTTCTCCTCTGCAACCACTGAAGCAAATTTAACCAAACTTTACAGGAATGATGTACTAAAGGTCCTTTACAAAGATTGCTCATTTCGTTCTGATCCGATAAAAAACATGGCCTCAAGCGCGGAACTTAGGTTTAACATTGGAACCTATGGGTAAATTCACATTTTCTTCTTCTCCTCAGAAACCGCTGATGCAAATTCAAACTAAATTCTATAGGAATGATGTAATAAAGGTCCTTAAGAAAGATTGCTCATTTACTTCTGATCTGATAAAAAACATGGCTGCCAGCACGGAAGATTGTTTAACATTTGCCCTATATGGGAAATTCACATTTTCATCTTCTCCTCTGAAACCACTGGAGCAAATAGGGTCTGGAAGTCTTGTTCAATTTTTGAACTTCAGGGCACATAATTTGTACCCGGAAGTTGCATTTTTAACAGAAAAGTCTTACGTTTCAAGCAAAACATTTGGACGTCATAATCCCGCAACGTCATATTTTGGTGGGAAACGTTTTCAAATATAAATTTTATTGTGATTTCTCGGTGTCACATGACGAGACTTACAGACCCTATTCAACCAAACTTTACAGAAATGATGAATGGAATGTCCTTTACAAAGATTGTTCATTTGGTTCTTATCCGATAAAAAACATGGCTGCCAGCGTGGAACTTAGGTTTAACATTGGACCCTATTTGAAAATTCACATTCTCTTCTTCTCCTCTGAAATGGCTGAAGCAAATTCAACCAAACTTTACAGGAATGATGAACTGAAGGTCCTTTACAAAGATTGTTTATTTCTTTCTGATCCAGTAAAAAAGATGGCTGCCAGCACGAAACATAGTTTAACATTGGACTCTATGGGAAAATTCTTATTTTCTTATTCTCATCTGAAACTGCTGAAGCAATTTCAACCAAACTTTACAGGAATGATGTACTAAAGGTCCTTAAAAAAAGATTGCTTATTTTGTTCCGATCCAATAAAAAACATGGCCGCCAGCACAGAACATAGTTCATTTTGGCCCTATGGGAAATTCGCATAAAAACATGGCCATCATTCAGAACATCAAAACCCTGCTGTTCAGCATTTTGTCAGGTGAGCGATACAGGTTCAGTGTCTGAGCCTCTAGTTTTTTTTTATTTGGTTCCTTCTGGAAGGATTACCTCATAAGCCCAACTCCTTTTAAACCACTTGAAGGATTTAGATGAAACTTAGCACAAAGAAAATACACTATGTATAGATGTACATGAAGGAATATAACTATTGTCATAAATTATGGAGGGGAGATAATTGGACTTTTCATTTGATTCCTTCTACAAAATTGGACAAATATAAACATTTTCACAAAAATTTAAAATTACCAAAATCCTTACACATTTCAGTACAGGAAACATAGGACGCATGCCTGTGCCAATTATATTTTTGCATGAAAAGGTTGCAGTTTCATATACTTTTAACATATCGAAAAATCTCATTGGCACAAGCATGCGCTCTGTGCTTCCTGTACCAAAACAAGACCAAAAATCAACGAAAATTTGTCGATTTTCAGTAAATTTGGAGGAAGCATGATATGTTGTATAGAAGGTCCTTCACAAAGATTGCACATTTCGTTCGGATTATTTAGATTTCCTACCTAGAATCTGTACTGAAAATTTATCTAATGCTTATCTCAGAAACCCTTCTGAATTTATTTTTCAAATTTTGTAATATTGTTAGTAATCATAAAAAACTTGTGCTTTTCATATTTTCAGATTAATTCATCAAATTTTTAAAAAGTTAAAGATTTTTCAGATTTTATGAATGATTTTCAAAATTTTGAAGCTAAGATCATTCAACTTGCATTTTCTTGTAAAAAATGGGAGATGTATATCATTGTGACCTTACTTGTATTTTGTCCACACTTGTGTCATGTCCCAACCTGTATTGTGTCCACTCCTGTATCCTTTCCACACCTGTAATGTGTCCACACAACACACACTTACTATTTCAATTCAGGGTTCAGTGAGCAGGGGTATAAATGACTGCCATTCGGTGACAGCTCTAGTTGGACTTATAGATGTATGTACTAGAAATTCCCCCAATCAAGGAGCACCCCATGATCTGCATGGTACAGAGGAATCCATGTACATTCCCTATAGGGATTACTGGAGATATGTCCTAACTATATACAACCCACCACCATAGGACCATCCCCATCCCATCACCCACCACAGGGAGAGTTAGGACATGAGGAAGTCTATTGTTATGGTGGAGGAAGCTGAAGTACTCGGAGAGAACCTCTGGGCATCTCGGCGGAAACAGACAATCCAAAGAGATATCATTTGAGTGATCTCCAGGTCAAACTGGGGACAAATGTGTTATTTTTTAGACTAATTTGAAAATAGAAATTATAATAAAGTATAATAAAACTGAAATAAATATGATAATCAATGATGCAATTTCAAATAAATCAGCAGTGAAGAAACCTGAAATATTATCATCCAGGGAAAAGACCTGCAATAAAGTACTAGGAACTCTTGAAGATTTGACTTAACAATTATTTGTTCTATTTTTGCAGGGTTATGTAGTTTGTCCTTCAGAGAAAAGATTCTTGTTGTTGTTTACATTCTTGAAGAAAAACAGGAAGAAGAAAGTAATGGTGTTTTTTAGTTCCTGTAAATCTGTCAAATATCATCATGAATTACTGAATTACATTGATCTGCCAGTTTCCTGTATACATGTAAGTGTGAATTGCAGTGGCATCTAGTATCCAGTTTCATATAGAAGTGAAAGTTATCAATTTACATTGACCATCCTGTGTCCTGTTTACATAATAGTTACTTTCTTAATACAGTAGTCTTTCTGTATACATGTAAGTTACTAAATTACATCCATCTTCCTATATCCTGTATACCTCTAGGTTACTTTATAACATTCTTCATCTGAATTTCATAGTTGATGTCATAGTAGACCTAGGAATGGTCTAACTTGTTTCTAAACATAAACAGGCTCCCAGTCATGTAACTGACATCATTTAGAAACAAGTGTTCCTTCACAGGCATCAAAACCAAGATGACTGTCTCCAGCATCAGATCACTATCAATTTATTCCCTTAAATGAGAAATTCAAGAAGATGACAACAGCAATGTTGTATGTTTTAGTTATCAAAATTAATGAAGAAGGATATTTTTTCAAATGTGAAGATTTTTCATATGAGGACAGCATGGATATTATTAACTTCGCTGTTCTACATTGTCCCACAAAGACATAAAGTGATTCTTACTTAACAATAGTGATAGTTGGAAATGGCCCTGGCTACAGTATCCTGGATTTACCTGGAAAACCCCAGTATTCATTCATTTCTAATAAACTGGAAATCCCAGAATCACAGTCATTCATGGTGCCAAAAGTTTTTTTTTCAAACATTCTAGTTATACAGTGGTAGGGCATTTTTACATCAAGAATTTGGCTTGTACAGAGGGTGGCCAAAAGTATTCATCACTAACATTTTTTCCCTATATATTTCATGTAAAATCACATTTTAAAAAAAAATTATTGTGAAGTCAATTTTTATCCGATTTCAATGAAAATTTCACTGATGAACTCAGAATCTTGTGAAGTTAACTTGTTTATTTGGACATAATTTTTGACATACAGTTATTAATAATAATTTATTCAAACATGAAGTGGAAAATTCAGAGTCATAATTCCCTATTTATGCAATTAAATTGAGATGTCAAAATTCTTTAAATTTTTTATTCTTTCAAACTACAGTTTAGAAAATTACACTGAAATAAACAAGTAAACTTCACAAGATTCTGTGTATATCAGTGAAATTTTCATTGAAATCGGATAAGAATTGACTGCACAATTAAATTTTGAAAAAAAAATGTAGTTTTATATGGACTATATAGGGAAAAAATACAAGTGACGAATACATTTGGCCTCCCTATATAGTTCTGCCATTCTTCTTCAAGTCCGCCTTATTTGTTTGATAGTATATTTCAATCATAAAGTCATATTGTGTTAGATTGATGAATATTTTTCATGACCTCATTTTTATGCCCCCGCCGCTAGGCGCTCGGGGGCATTAAGGTTTACCCTGATCCGTACATCCGTCCGTACGTCCATCTCTTTGGTCTCCGGATGATAACTTGAGTATCCTGCATCGGATCAAAACAAACTTGGTCACATGCTTACTTATCACCCAAGACAGAACCCTATTGATTTCGGGGTTGGTACCCCCAAGGTCAAGGTCACAGTTGCTAAAAATAGACTAAAATTTCAATAAAATTTTGGTTTCCGGATGATAACTTGAGTATCCTGCATTGGATCAAAATCAAACTTGGTCACATGCTTACTTATCACCCAAGACAGAACCCTATCGATATCCGGGTTGGTACCCCAAAGTCAAGTTTACAGTTGCTAAAAATAGACTAAAATTTCAATAAAATTTTGGTTTCCGGATGATAACTTGAGTATCCTGCATCGGATCAAAACCAAACTTGATCACATGCTTATTTTATCACCCAATACAGAACCCTATCGATTTCCGGGTTGGTACCCCTCAAGGTCACAGTTGCTAAAAATAGACTAAAATTTCAATAAAATTTTGGTTTTTGGATGATAACTTGATTATCCTGCATCAGATCAAAACCAAACTTGGTCACATGCTTGCTTATCACCCAATACAGAACCCTATCGTTTTCCGGGTTGGTACCCCCAAGGTCAAGGTCACTGTTGCTAAAAATAGACTAAAATTTCAATAAAATTTTGGTTTCCGGATGATAACTTGGGTATCCTGCATTGGATCAAAACCAAACTTGGTCACATGCTTACTTATCACCGAAGACAGAACCCTATCAATTTCCGGGTTGGTAACCCAAAGGTCAAGGTCACAGTTACTAAAAATAGTCTAAAATTTCAATAAAATTTTGGTTTCCAGATGATAACTTGAGTATACTACATAGGATCAAAACCAACCTTGGTCACATGCTTGCTTATCACCCAAGACAGAACCATATGGACTTCAGGGTTGGTACCCCCAAGGTCAAGGTCACAGTTGCTAAAAATAGACTAAAATTTCAATAAAATTGGTTTCCGGATGATAACTTGAGTATACTACATTGGATCAAAACTAAACTTGGTCACGTGCTTGCTTATCACCCAATACAAAAGCCTATTGATTTTCGGGATGGTACCACCAAGGTCAAGGTCACAGTTGCTAAAAATTGACTAAAATTTCAATAAAATTTTGGTTTCTGAACGATTACTTGAGTATTCTGCATCTGATCACAACCAAACTTGCTTACTTATCACAATAGACATAATCCCATAGATTTTAGCGTTGATACCCCCAAGGTCAAGGTCACAGTTGCTAAAAATAGATTAGTATTACATATAAGACTGTTTCTCAGATTATTTATAGGAACTATACATTATATCAAAACCAAACCAGTTCTTGTGCCTATTTATCACAGGAAAAAGATCCTTTTTTATAATTATTTGATATATATATTGTACATAGTTATGCCTTTAATAATTTAAGGGTTTCGATTGCAAGGAGGTGTTGGCATCCATGTCCCATGGACACATTCTTCCATTTTGTGTTTTATTTTTAAATTTTTCAATATACCTTTTAAGGGTAGATGGGTCTTGACCACTTAGATTCCTATTATTTTCTTGAAAATATATACATTTCTACATGCACCTAAGATATATGCATAACTTATATGAAAAAGTTGAGATTAAATTCTTTTGATTGTGTTTACATGATGAAAATTTGTTAAAATGACTAGTTTATTTAATTTTGGTTTAGAGTCTCCCTAAAGTTTATCCATTCTAAATCTTAATACAAAAAAAAAATTTCCAAAAAGAATACTGACAGATCTAGGGATAAACAAAAACGACACCATTTTGATGCAGGTAGCACCTTTCAAAAATATAGCACCAGCAGTTTGAATGCACACACAAAATCAGCTTTCAATCAAGTGCATAACCGATCAAAAACCAGCGGCAAAGGCACAGTGACGAGGCAGAAACTATGAAACTTTTTATTTCACCAAAGGCCCCATATGAGGCATAGTTTTAAAAAAGATGATTATCTCCCTTTGTACATATTTACTTAGTTAAGACATCGTAACACTGTAAGACCTCCTGTAAGAAAATATCAGCTATTGGAAATCTGGTACAAAAATGTGTTTGACAAACCAAAAAACATAAATGGCTTTAATTTGGAAAGTTTTCACAATGTTGATAAGATTTCAATCTGTGAAGGAGAGAAAAAGGACAGATTATGTCATTAGCAGATATGTTTTCACTGAACCAGTTGATTGAATTACATGCTGCTCTACCTTGTAGATGTCAAATAAAGTTTGTAATATGTGAGTTACATTTGATATCAAATATCTATTGTATTAGTTTAGCCCTATCTAAAATGAAATTTTATTTTAAAAATAAAAACCTTCTCCTAATTGCAAGTCAATGATTATAATGACCTGTTGACACAACCCCAGATGATAATTTAGCAATAGATTCTTGACCTTGCGTTCTTCATTATCATTTACTCACAAATATGTTAATACAGTGTTATTTGGACCCATAAGAATAGGACTAAATTTCACATGAAAAAGATGAACTAATGATTTATATTTTTATACACTACAGAAAAAGCAAAGCAACAGAAAGGAATGAAACATCTTATAATTTTCATTTAATAATGTGATATTAAGTGAAGAATTTAAAATTTATGCTGAGTGAAGCACGGTTGAAAACAATAAGTATAAGTTTGATGGGACCATTCAAAGTTCTTTGAGTTTTCCATGGGTCGTCTAAGGTCTACTGTGCCCAAGCTTTCCTTTAGAGGTAATGCATTGCAGTGTTGTGTGTGCATGTTCCCTTTCCATATTCTCTGTGGATATATTGAGCATTTGTAGTGCCTTGGAAACAGGGACATATTTAATTGAAGAATTAAAGCCTTCCGTCACTATGTTATTACTTCCTGAATTACAGTTGCATTATTTATATCTTGATTGGGATGATTATTACTTTTTGACGTTTCTTGTCAGATTAACATTTACATCCTATTTCTGTGTATTACAGCATTATAAATATATCAAACTTTGCTTCTATAAAGGATATTGCAATGGAAGTGACATATGTTTTTCCAATCCACTCTTATTTCATTCATAATTATTTATTGCCAGATATTAGAAATTTATATGCTGCTTATTGACAATGTATTTGGCATCATACCTGATTCACTGCAATGTCTGTATGCGATGATATCAAGTGCTGTGACTTTGAATAATATGTACTTATCAGAAAAATTTTGTAATATATGTATTTAATGGTTCTGGGATAATTGTAAATAGAGTGCTGATTTTAATGATGCTCCAAAACTGTTTCCCATTTTCATAGGAAAAATAATATATAGACAGTGAATCTTATGACACAATTCTCATTAGACAGTTGTAGGTCATTAGGCATGGACAATTTGATTTTTTTTTGGGGGGGGGGAATTTTCACCTGAACCAGGAATTATTTTTTAGAAGGTATTGGTCTGATCTCTGATACTTTCAAATCCTAAGTTCCAAGGACCGTGAAATGAATTTGAAAATTCCTAGATTCCTGATTGAAATGGCTGATCTGGCATCCCGAAAAAGGTCTTTTTACACCTCACATATGTTTCCTATGAATGAGAGGAAATTTTATTTTCAATAAGCATCTTTTTTCAGAGGATGTCAATTTGGTATTAGCATGACATGAATTGAAGACAAATTTGAAGCATGATGTAGAAATTCCATAGAATATTGATGTAGAAATTAGATATGAATCTGAGAATGATCTGGGATTGGGAAATTTTAAGTAGAAACCAATATAATGGGATTTTTCGATTTTGTACAGAATTTCTTCATCAATATCCCTATTTAGATTACACCTTCTGAAAAGGGGAAGTTCTCTGCAGGGTTTATATAAGCAAAAAGTTTCCCCTTTTAATTTGTTCGCACTGCATCAATTTTCAAATGTCTGAAATAAATTTCATTTAATGGAAAGAAAAAAGGTAATGTAAAATTATAAAAATGGTTTTTCATTGTGTAACCACATGGATGTACTTAATAACTGTAATAAATGGCAAAGTTGGTAAGTGTAAAACAAAAAACACAGGGAAAATGCTCACCAAAACTTACATAATCTTACCATTGTGTAATTAAAATGTATATATTGTCAGAACATAAACACAGTGTATGACTTTTATACACATCTGACAGACATAATATTATCAAACTGTAATGCCTGCTGAAGTGCAGTATTTACATAGATTTCAATTAAATTGAAGTGGGAAACCTCTTATAGTGGCATTGCATTCCTACATACATGTTTTTTGTATTAGTATTTAACTTTATGCAATTATTAATTATGATCTTCTACAAGATCAATATATGGTTCAATAGATCAATAAAGTAATATTGAACAAGGGTTTGTGATATTTCAATATTATTTTTTTGCTCTCCCTTAAACCCCATATTGATTGAGTTATATAGAAGTGCCATAATTGTTTTATTAGCTCACCTGGCTATAGCCAGGGTTAGCTTTTGCCTTCACTTGGCGTTTATGGTTTTTCGTCCTTCATCAATTTTCATTCAAACATCTTCTCCTTTGAAACGGCTGGACCAATTGGAACCAAACTTGGTGACAATAGTCTTGGGTGGCACCGTTTAAAAAAAGTGTCTAGCAATTCGGCACCTCATCCCAAATGGCTACTAGTGGGGAACTAACTCAAAATTGGCCCCTATATTCAAAGATGTTCTCCTCTGAAACTACTCTGTAGCCATTTGGAACAAAACTTGTTACAGAAGTCCTTGGATGGCCCCATTTCAAAATGTGTCCTGCAAGTCTGCATCAAATCCATGATTGCCGCTAGCAGGGAACATTGTTTTAACATAGGACTCTATTGGTAAGCATTCAAATATCTTCTCTGAAGCAGCAGAGCAAAATTGAACCAAACTTAGTGAGAGTAGTCCTTGGATTGTACCCTTTGAAAGATGGCCACCAGTGATGAACTTAGTGTAAACTGGACCCTATAGTGAAACATATTTAATGATTTTTCACAAAGGTACTTATTTGATCCCCCCTCCAGTATGTCTGCATCGCATCCAAGATGGCCGTCAGGGAAGAGTATAGTTTAAAATTGGATCCAATGGGAAAGCTTATCTGAAATCCCCTAACCAAAAAGCCAATTGGAACCAAACTTGGTCAAAATAGTCCTTGGATGATCAACTTTCCAAAATATGCCCATCAAGTTTGCATCTCATCCTAGATGGCTGCTGGAAGAAACCTTGGTTTAACCTTTAACCCTGTGGGGCAACATATTCAACGATCTTCTTAGCTGAAACAATATAGACAGTTGGAACCAAACTCGGTCATTATAATCTTTAGTTGGCCCCTTTTAAAAAAAAGTATCGGGCAAGTCCACATCACATCCAGAATAGCCTCCAGTGGGGAACATAGTTTAACATTGGACCTTTTGGGAAAGCATTCAAAGATCTTCTCCTCTGAAGCTACAGGGCCAGTTGGAACCAAACATGGTCACAATAAGCTCAGGATTGTCCCCTTGAATTAAAAAAATGTGTCCAGTAAGTCTGAACTTCATCCAAGATGGCAGCCAGAGCAGAACTTAGTTTCACATTGGACTCTATGGGAAAACATATTCAAAGATCTTCTCTTCTGACAGTACAAGTTTAATTAGAACCAAATTTGGTCACAATCTTTAGTTGGTCCCGTTTCAAAAATTTGTCTGGCATTTCTGCATTGCATCCAAGATGGCCGCCAGCATGGAACATAGTACAGCATTTGATCGTATGGGAAACCATGCATAGACTTTTTAGTCTAAATTTGCAAAGCCAATTGGAACGAAACTTGGTCACAAATTTCATTTGATGGTCCCCTTTCAAAATCTGTCCAGCAAGTCTGCATCTTATCCAAGATGGCAGCCAGAGCAGAACTTAGTTTCACATTGGACACTATTTGGAGACATATTCAATGAAATTCTCCTCTGAAATACTAGGCCAATTTGAACCATACTTGCTCACAATAGTGCTTAAATGGTAAACTTTGAAAAGTGTGTGTGGTAATTCTGCATCATCAAAAATGGCCACCAGTGGGGAACATAGTTTAAAATTGGACTCTATAGAAAAGCATTCAAAGATCTTCTCCTCTGAAGCTGCAAGGCTATTGGATTAAATCTTGTGTATCATATAACATATACCAGTGTCTATTAGCAAAATTGAAAACGAGACCTTTAGACATTGGGATTATTTTGACTGTATGTGTCAGCCATGGCCCAGGTGAGTGATACAGGCTCTTGAGAGCCTATTGTTATATTTGATTGACATGATTAATCAGTGATGACAAACAAAAGGGGTATGGTATATCTAAGTTGGGTGTGGAAAGGGTATGGCCTGGAAACACCAATCAACTTCACTGTGTAATATCATGATTGTGCAATATCACAAATTTTTTTTTATACTTTCTACATAGAAACTGAAGTACATATACAGTTGAACTTAGATGGATCGAACTACAGTTACTTTAATGCCATGGATGTCTCGAACCCTTTGTGGACCTTTTGTTTAAAATTAAATACAGTTCCACCTCAATAGCTCGAACACCACTCTAGCTCCAAATATTTTCATCAGTGCCTCTGGTGTTAGAGCCATAGAAATTCAACTGTATAATAAAAAAGAAATACTTACCTCAGTCACTGTTTTAATAGGTGAAAATAGGAGGTTATACAGTTATTTTGCATAATTATATGGTACATATGTATGGTATCCAATATATTCTTACAAAGTCGACCAATCTTCATGAAACTTCAGCACAATGTTTTTAGCCACAAAAGGAAGGCTTGGATTGGATTTTAGTCTTGTGTCCTTACCCATTTTTATACCCTGGCCTTAAAAGGTCAGTGGTATATAGCATTCCTCTTGTCCGTCCGTCTTTCCGCCTGCCCGTCCGTCTGTCACACTTTGTTTTCTTGATGATAACTTGAGTTTCCTTTGATGGAATATTTTAATATATGGGACAATGTTTCTGTTCATTAAATACAGGTCAAGTTTGATTTTGACCGTGATCGGATTTTTGGTTCCAGAGTTATTGCCCTTGAATTAGGCAAAATCTGTAAATGTTGTGGTTTCCGGATGATAACTTCAGTTTGCTTGGATGGAATGTTTTAATATTTTGGGACAATGTTTCTATTCATTAAATACAGGTCAAATTTGATTTTGATCGTGATCAGATTTTTTGATTCCAGAGTTATTGCCCTTGAATAAGCCAAAATCTGTAAATTTTTGCAGTTTCCGGATAATAACTTCAGTTTGATTCAAGGGAAAGTTTTAATATTTTGGGACAATGTTTCTATTCACAAAATACAGGTCAAGTTCGATTCTGACCCTGATCAAATTTTTTGCTCCAAAGTTATTGCCCTTGATTTAGGCAAAATCTGTAAATTTTGCGGTTTCAGGATGATAACTTCAGTTTGATTCAAGGGAAAGTTTCAATATTTTGGGACAATGTGTCTATTCTTAAAATACAGGTCAAGTATGATTTTGACCGTGATTGAATTTTTTTGTTCCAGAGTTATTGCCCTTGATTTAGGGAAAATCTGTAAATTTTGTGGTTTCTGGATGATAACTTCAGTTTCATTTAAGGGAAAGTTTAGAATACTTTGGATAATGTTTGTATTCATAAAATACAGGTCAAGTTCGATTTTGACCATGATCAGATTTTGGGTTCAAGAGTAATTGCCCTTGATTTAGGCAAAATTTGTAAATTTAATGGTTTCTGTATAACATCAGGTTGCTTTAAGAGAAAGTTTTATATTTTGGGACAATGTTACTAATTATAGAATACTGGTCAAGTTTCATTTTTGATAGTGATCAGATTTTGCGCTCCAGAGTAATTGCCCTTGATTAGGGCAAAATCTGTAAATTTTATGGTTTCCGGATGATGACAGGTTGCCTAAACAGTTACTAGAATTGCTTGTGGGCGGGGGTATCTTTTGTGATCAGCAGATCACCTTTTTAGCTCACCTGGCCCGAAGGGCCATGTGAGCTATTGCCATCACTATGCGTCCGTCGTCTGTTGTCCGTCGTCCGTCATCTGTCTGTCAACAATTTCAAAAATCTTCTCCTCTGAAACTGCTGGGCCAAATGCAACCAAACTTGCCATGAATCATCACCAGGGTATGGCTTCTCAAAGTTATGTTCGATTAGTTGGCTGGTCAAAAAACATGGCCGCCATTGCTAAAAATAGAACTGGGGGTAAATTGCAGTTTTTGGCTAATAACTCGAAAACAGTTACAGATATCAAAAATCTGACAGAGTAAAAATGATCAGCATGATGAGATCCACCCACTGTGCAATTTTGAAGAAAATCTGAAAACCCATCCCGGAGTTATAGCCCTTTTTCAATTAAATTTTCAAAATTTTTGCATTTTTTATTATACGACCGCAAAAATTTTGCGGTCGTATTATGTTATGGCGCAGTCGTCGGCGTCTGTGGCCAGCATAACTTTGTTTCTAGTGGACGGATCATCTTCAAATTTCAGTATGTGGTTTCTTGGCATAATGGCTATCCCGGGTTTTAATTTCGGGTTTATGGCCCCACCCATTTTAGAAAAAGGGGCCAAAAAGGGGTAAAATTGGGTATTTTTGTGTCTGGACAGCATAACTTTGGTTCCAGTGAACAGATCATTTTCAAATTTTAGTATGATGTTTCTTGGCACATGCTTTAGCCCGGGCTATAATTTTATGTTCCTGGCCCCGCCGGTTTTAGAAAAAGGGGCCAAAAGGGGTTAAATTGGTTGTTTTCACATATTTGACTGTAGAATCTTTATAATTTAGCGGATTTTGATGGGGTTTCTTTCAGTAAACTCCTTAGAAAATTTCAAATCTGGAGTATGCCAACGGATTTCACGTGGCATGTACCGTTCACGAGATAAATGGAGCCCAAAAAGGGCGAATTTCAAAAATTTCATTTTTTATCCCCGCACTTTCGAAGAAAGTTCGGGGATAATGTAATACCCTCCGTCTGTCCGTCCGTCCGTCCGTCCGTTCGTCACAC
>MJUU01028644.1:20373-40607 GCA_002080025.1 Modiolus philippinarum
TCTATACGCATGCGCAATCGGAATGTTGTGGACAGAAACGAAAGTAGGACCGGCAAAATATTGTTGGAATTAAAACTTTAAGCAATAATATCTTTAAAATATTATCATTTCATGGCTTCCTGGTAATTAAATTATATTTAATGATTGTACCTGACTGGTGATTTGACACCTTTATGTACTGTATGGTTAATTACCTGTATAATTATCGGATTAGCAATTTACATCTTTGTAATTAATTAACTGGCTTGGGGTTGTAAACTTGTCATAAATATGACACTGAATATGATTTCTTAATATTTCCAGGAGAAAAAGTTTGCAATGAAATATTTTAAGTGACGAAAGGGGTTCAGAAAACTTTCGTCATTTTGAAAACTGTTTCGTAAAATACGAAAGTGACGAGCGCTAGAAAAATCACTGGTCAATAGTAATAATTAAGACGGAATAAGTAGCGAACAACTACAGATTTGTATTATTGAGACATTAAGACAGATTAAGTGTAACATGACAGAAAATCTAATCAGTGATGAATTTTCAGAGACTCGTCTATAATTGTATGTACCAAGTTAATTTCTCGTTGTGAGTGGTCCCCTACTTATTTCGTCGTAAGTATCAAGTATCAATACGACAGATACTACGAAATAAGAATATTTCACAAAATGAAATCTGTCCTTTATTCATTTCTAACGAATAGCCAATAATTCAGGATAAAAACCTTTCCCAGATTTTTCTTCCCCCTTTTCAAATTTGAGGGGGAAGAATAAGAATATAGCCAATTTGATGTAGCAAGGTGGAAGATCTGGTGACTTTCAGGGCTTTTTTGCCTTTGTTTTACATCCTTTAAAGGGACTCATTCCCCATGTGAAAACACCTATCCGTGAACAGAAATTTCTTTATTTTTTAGTTCAGAAGCAGACATAAGATGTAAAAGTGGAGTTTTGAATCATTTTTTGCATTTTTTTTTTAAAAAGAGGCTTTATATGTAGAATAATGTATGCAATGGAAATATCATACGAAAAATCCCAAAATGGATGTTGCCGATGAAATTTTCCCAATTTCAGGGGTTGGGGACTTATTTTAATAAAAGTAGAGAAAGCCCTGCTTTATTAAGGTGGACATACGCGAGGCCATGTGGACAACTTTTCAAAAACGGAATCCTCCTGGAACTATCACTGCCACATCAGTCAGGGGTGTAACCTATTCAAGTTTATATCAAATGAAGTACATTTGTCTAACTGAATCAAGTAATCATGTATTTTCAGCAATATCTTATTTAAGTTATTAAATGCTGGTTTCTTGAAAATGACCAACTTTGATAAAAATTTCTTTATGATAAAGATTTTTCTTAGACAAAAGTTTTTCCATTATGGTTTGGAATCTTGACTGTTTATAATTACCAATCAATATGATCAATAACAATTGCACAAAAAGAATAAATATCTGCGCCACCCCCATAAAGATTGTTCCCTTGGGAAATTAAATCTCAATTATCTTTGAAAAGTTTCATCAAAGTCAATTAGACAGACTATATAGATTGAGGTCAACTTGAAATTCTTAAAATATGTGTAATAATAGACTTAACTGTGAACATTAACATAAGAACATTAATTGCAACAAAATTGAGTATTATGTGAAAAAGATTTTAATAAGTTAATAAAGTTATCAACAGAGTAATGTCCCTTGGTTAATAAAATGGTAACTCGTACAGGTTATTGCTTGATAACTGGAAAAAGTTCTTTTAAAAAAGTCAGTAACTCATTTAAGTGATTTTGGTGGTAACTTAATCATGTTAATTAAGTTGCACTCCTGACTGCACATTGTGGAGACTTTACATATGTTTGATTTTGTTGCAAATATACAAATCAAGAAATATTTACATCTTTTTTCCAGAATCTTATCTTGGGGTCCCAGTTGTATCATAGTTCATCATGTACGTAAACCAAATGCATGTTACTTTAAATAAAAGCATTCAACATTCCTAGATGTGTATTTGTTGTTAAAAACTTGCTTGAATTGTTTATTTAGGCCTCTAACTAATTTGTATTCATATTATCTGAGATATTGATTTTTTTCATTGGTCAGTTTTAATTTTATTTTTAGAAAATTACAAATGTGTATCTTAGGCCAATTAAGAGAGCGAAACCTGTTTTGTCAACTAACCGGCACTGGCTGGAAATAGATATGTGTTTGCAAACAGAAACGTACATCGGATACAGACACAAATTTAAATTTAGACACAGCAAATGTTTGAAATCTGGGTCGGGTCAATTTTCAAGGGGCAGGAGAGGATGAAAATCTACCAATGAATTTTAATCAGCCTTATTTAATGGCTTCCAAATGCACACCTGCTTAAATGTGTTATTATAACGCTTCTTATTATAAAGATTTGATAGACCAGGGATCCGGAAATTTTCCCACCCCATTTCGGTCATTTTTGGGAGTAAAAAATGTGACTGAAAATTTTGACATTGTCTTTACCCCCTTTTTTTCAATGAAGGCGATTTAAGTTAGGTATTCAAAGCAAATATGAAAAAGAAAGGAAATGGGGTAAATGTCAAGGAGACAACATCCCATATCCAGGTTAAAACGACCAAAAACAAAACATCTAGGGGTCACCATATGGTCTTCAACACAGTGAGAACCTCACACCATATAGTAAGCCCTAAATGGCCCCAAAAAGGTAAAAAAGTGAATAAATCAATGGAAACAAACCACATCCAATAACCCAAATATCAAGAAACTAAAATTTTATAAGAAGACAAGGACAAGCCAATGACCAACATATTCCTGACTTGGGACAGGCGCAAAAATTGTGGTGAGGTTAAACTCGTTTTCTTGGATCCAAACCCTCCCCCTATGTGTGGTGAATGGCTAAAAATAAATACACAAAAAGACTTACATGTTTGATTTCGATCTCGTATTTTGATGACTGAGATTAAAAAGTACTTCATTCGGTTGATGATTCATGTTTATTATCTGAAGTGATGTCCAAAATACCAAAATTCGGTTGAGGTTTTCTTTGATGACAAAAATGAAAGTAAAGTTAAAACCAGAAATTACAATTGTGTTGTAACCTCGAACAAAACGGAAATGGTTATAAATGCATTGAGATCAAATTAGAATTTTTAAGACTTCGCGTGGCACTAAGGAATGTCAGTGGGAATAAATTTAATTTAATTAGAGTATATATTGGATTTTATCGATCTTCCCATCAATTTTACCTACACGCATGCACAATTCATGAGTAAGTAGAAATGAAAGTACTTGGCGGTAATATGTTGAAATTAAAAAGGAAATGTTACATTTGAAGTGAAATTACTTCTCAAAATCTCCATTTTAAAAGCTTCTCTCGCCTTTGTTTCAATTAATAACACATTATCAGAAGTGTAATTGATTCGCGATTGAAAAAATTGATGGGAAGATCGATAAAATCCAATATATACTCTAATTAAATTAAATTTATTCCCATTGTCTTAAACCAGATTTCTTAAATAACTTCGATGATTTGGGAACCCTTGTTGGCAGGGAAAATTCTTTTTTAACTTCAACCAGCCCAATTTTCTGATTATAGTAAATTGAAAAAAAGGACTTTATCACTTGTTGACATTAAACACATTTCTTTTTAGCTCACCTGGCCAAAGGCCATGAAAGCTTTTGCCATCACTCGGCGGCCGCCGTCCGTTGTCCGTCTGTCTGTCAACTTTTTTCAAAGACCTTCTCTGAAACTACTGGGCCAATGCTAACCAAACTTGGTCTGAATCATCACCAGGGTATGCACTTTCAAATTTATGATTTTTATGTCCGTAGACCAAACAACATGACCACTGTTACTAAAAATAGAACATGGGGGTAAATTGCTGTTTTTTGCAAGTAACTCAAAAACTGTTACAGATATCAAATATCTGACTGGAGTGAAAATGATCAGCATAAGATCTACCAACCCTGAAATTTTGTAGAATATCCCACAACTCCTCTTGGAGTTATTAGCCCTTTTCCGCTAAATTTCCATTTTTTGTTACTTTTTGTCTTATATATTGTAAATGATTGAAGATAGGGGTTGAGTTTAAATTTCAAAAATGGTCAGCAGAATAAGATCTACATGTCCTGCAATTCTGAAGAAAATCTAACAACCCATATAGGAGTTATAAGCCCTTTTTTAGCTCACCTGACCCAAAGGGTCAGGGTGAGGTATTGCCATCACTTGGCGTCCGTCTTCCGTCCGTCGTCCGTCCGTTAACTTTTCACATTTTCATCTTCTCCTCTGAAACCACTCAAGCAAATTCAACCAAACTTTACAGGAATGATGTATGGAAGGTCCCTTACAAAGATAGCTCATTTTGTTCCGATCCGATAAAAAACATGGCTGCCAGCGCAGAACTTAGGTTTAACATAGGACCCTATGGGAAAAATCACATTTTCATCAACTCCTCTGAAATTGCTGAAGCAAATTCAACATAACTTTACACAATTGATGTACTAAAGGTCCTTTTCAAAGATTGCTCATTTTATTGGGATTCGACAAGAAGCATGGCCGCCAGCACGAAACTTAGTTTTACATTGGCCCTATGGGAAATTCACATTTTCATCTTCTTCTCTGAAACCACTAAAGCAGATTCAACCAAACTTTACAGGAATGATGTATGGGAGGTCCCTTACAAAGATTGCTCATTTCGTTCCGATCCGATAAAAAACATGGCTGCCAGCACGGAACTAAGGTTTAACATTGGACCCTATGGGAAAAATCATATTTTCACCAACTCCTCTGAAACTGCTGAAGCAAATTCAACATACTTGACAAGATTGATGCACTAAAGGTCCTTTATAAAGATTGCTAATTTTTTTCCGATATGACAAAATCATGGCCGCCAGCACGGAACATAGTTTAACATTGGCCCTATGGGAAATTTTTATTTTCATCTTCTCCTCTGAAACCACTGAAGCAAATTCAACAAAACTTTACAGGAATGATGTCTGGAAGGTCCTTTTTCTGATCCGATAAAAAACATGGCCGCCAGCGTGGAACTAAGGTTTAACATAGGATCCTTTGGGAAAAATCACATTTTCATCAACTCCTCTGATACTGCTGAAGCAGATTCAACCAAACTTTACAGGAATGATGTAGGAAAGTTACTTTACAAAGGTTGCTCATTTTATCCCAATTCGACAAAAACATGGCTGCCAGCATGGAACATAGTTTAACATTGGCCCTATGGGAATAACATCATTTTCAACATCTGCACTGAAACTATTGAAGCAAAATCAAGCAAACTTTACAGAAATGATGTATGGAAGGTCCTTTACAAAGATTTCTCATTTTGTTGGGATCCAACAAAGAAAATAGCTCCCAGCATTAAACTTGGTTTAGAATAGTACACATATATCAAATCATTTTTTTCATTACATGTGCTTAAATTATTGAAGCAAATTCAGTCAAACTAAGATTGCTTATTTTGTTTTGATCTGATAGAAAACAAGACCTCCAGCACAGAACATATTTTAACATAGGATCCTATGGGATATTAACATCACTTTCATCACCTGCTGTAAGTATTTTGTCAGGTGATTGATTCAGGCTCAGTATCTGAGCCTCTAGTCTTTGAATTTTCATGATTTTTGTACATTTTTACTTTTATTTCAAAAACTATTTGAGACAGAGGTTAAGTTTGAATTACAAAATGTTAAGCTTATCAAGGTCTACAATTTTTACATATGTCCAGCAGGTTCGCATCTCGTCCAAGATGGTCGCCAGCAGGGAACATAGTTTAACATAGGGACCCCATGGGAAAGGTATTCAAAGATCTTTTCCTCTGAAACTACTGAGCCAATTGGAACCATACTTGGTCACAATAGTCCATTGGTGATTCTCTTCAAAGTTTGTGATTTTATGTTCGTACCTTGTCCAAGATGGTCGCCAGCAAGGAACATAGTTAAACTTAAGGCATTCAAAGATCTTCTTCTCTAAAACTGCTGAGCCAATTGGAACCAAACTTAGTCACAATAGTCCATTGGTGGTCCCCTTCCAAGTTTGTGATTTTTATTTTCGTACATCATCCAAGATAGCCTCCAGGGGAAAACATAGTTTAACATAGTGACCCTATGGGAAATACATTCAAAGATGTTCTTCTCTGAAACTACTTATCCAATTGGAACCAAACTTGGGCACAATAGTCCTTGGTTGGTTTTCTTAAATGCATGTGACTTTTATGTTTGTACCTCATTCAAGACGGCAACAATGTTTGAATTTATCCTGTCAGAAACTGTAACATCTTGTGAACTGATGTATAAGTATTGATAATAATGGATGGTCTCTTCGTGACAATGAATAAAACCAGTCACCAGGTGAGCGATACAGGCGCATGTGAGCCTGTAGTAATTATATTTGTCACGAAAACACAATAATTTTTAAATGTTGAGCCTCGGTAATTCAGCGTCAACATGATGTTGGGAGGGGTCCACACAGGTAAACATTTTGCCACCGTTCAAGATCTCAGTGTGATTCCATGTTAAGCAAATTGTCCATGATGACAACAAGGATTTTGTGTTTTCCATGTTGGCTGTATAGTAATCCATCCAGAGATATTTTTTTATCAATATCATAACTGTAATCCTCTTAATTAACGAACCTATCCACCTTGACTCACAATAGGCCATTTTTTCTCCTTCAACAGGCCATACAATATTGAATTAAACTTAGCTGAAATATAGTGTACTCTCTTATCAAGCAGTACATCACAGTACTAGACTGAACAATCAGATTAGAGAATTTTATTTGTACACCCCAATACAGGGTGGTGAAGCTAACAAAGTTAACCTATACCATGTATACAATTTACGTAAAAAATTTAAACTTTTAAATTGCAATAACTTTGATGTTACAATAACTATGACCCTGAAATTCGGATATGATATTTATATTGATGTTCCTTACATATGAATTGAGTTTCATCAATATATCTTGAAAAATGAATGAATCAAAAGAGTCCTGAAATTCATGACTCACTGTAGCAACAGTTAAAAGTCCAAATAAAAATATGCTACACATAGTCATGAATTTCAGGACTAAAATCAAAGTTGGAAGTTACATGGATATATAGTAAAATATTGAATGTTTCACACCCCTATTAGGTAGAGTGTCCGGATAAGAGAACTGCTCCCTCTTACTGGTTGTAACTTCAAGAAGCTGTAGATTATGTCGTCTTGTATTTTTGAAGATTTGATCACTTTAGACATCATGCACTACGTATACATGTACATGTACCAGCATATCATGTATATTCTTTTCCTGATAAGTTTTTACCTTTAGAGTATGTAGAAGAAAAGCCTTACAGTAACATTTAAAAGGCTATTGTGGAAAGAGTTCCATATGGCACCCCTTTGGTTGACAGAATAAGCATAGAAGTATATGGTGGACTAGGCATGCCAAAATGAACTCTTTCCACTTAAGCATTTACTGTCTAAAAGTAACTCCATGATGTTCAGTTGAATGTTTATTGCCATGGACGAACATTTTCAAGTCGTAAGTTCCAGGTTACTCTAACAGATCACTGGATTTGATTGCTGAAACTTCATAGAAATTTTTTTTCGATATTCTGCAACCCGTGAAAGACAGAATTTATTGCCTACTTGGCATGTACCTGGTAATCTACAAACCTATATTTTGTTTTTTTACCAGATAATAGATTCTCTACAAACATTATATTGTCTAACAAGATAAAACTGATTTAGTTATATGGTATAGCACAGGAAAAGGAAAATCTGTCAATGGCATCATCTTCAGAAGCAATTCAAATCATTTGACTATGTTTGAGAGACTTTAATTGTTGCTACTGTTTTTGCATTCAGACTAGCGTTATTCAAGAATTTTTGTAAATATAGTACTTATTATATCTGCAGAATTAAAACATCTGTTTGTTAATTTTAGTTTGGTGTTGATAGTCCAGATGGACTGAAGAAAGTATTAAAAAGCAAAGATGAAATACGAAATGAAGAGAAAATAAATAAACCAGGGTGAGATTTTATTATCTTGTTTTCTTAAATTGTTTGCAATCATTTGCTTGCAATCTATAATAAAAAACAAAATTTGCAAATATTTTCTCTAACTTGTATATGAAAAGCCATTTCAAATGATGATAGCAAGACAGAGAAGTATTTTACAACAGTAAAATGTTTCCACAGCTTAGATGAATCTATTTCACGCTAGCACAAGACAGAAGTTATTACAATCGGAAAGATTTATACTTGTTCTTTTTGTGAGATGTATTAAACATGGCAAACTTTACAATCTGGTACACAGTTGTTCTTGTAGCTTTTTATTTTGAATTCTGACAGATTGTTTATGAAACAAGTCCATTTAATTTAAACCCATATCCTTAATGTTAATACAGGACTTTTGAGATAGGACTTCTCGTGTAATTGAAGGTGCAAACAATCTCCTCAAATACCAGTGAGAAGGAAAACTGGATTCCTGGCCGAATGAAATATATATATGTACCAGCTAAAAACAAGCTTATTTATGAAATTGAAGTGTACTTATAATTTGTCCTACATGACAATTATTTAATTAAATTTTAATTAACAAAAAAAAAAATAATCTGAAGTGCTACAAATAGAATAAATATAAATCACCCTTAGCTCAACAGTGTTGATTAATTGGTGATTCCCACCCAAGGTATTGATGTATTGATTTTTGTCGTATAATAAAAGATTTTTTTCCGGAGTGAACATGACTCAAAAATCGTGTATTGATTCACTTTTGATTGCTTGAATGCTTTAGTAGGGCAGACCAAGAACCAGAAAATGTGGCATTACGATATATCTACAGTCAGGGATGCAAATTACCAGGGTTTCAGTAGCCCAAGGCCTCTAATAGCCCAGGTTGCTTCTCAAAAATCCTGCAGTGTTTGGCATGTAAAATTATTGTCTGGTCTGCTGAATTCTGTTATCCAGGGGCCTAGCTGGCCACTTTGCTGACATTGTGAATGTTTGTTTCTGGTACAGTCTGAGTCAGTTTGATATTCCACTATAAACATGTACACCCTATAGATCGAGGGCATATTGTTTTTGTCCTGTCTGTCTGTATGTATATTATGTATGTATGTCTGTCTGCAACTTTAACCAATATGCAAATTTCACTATGGTCAGGTCAGAGGTCAAGGTCACCGCGGTCAAAATGTCAAAATCTAGATTTTGCTATAACTCCTGAATTACAATTGCTAGAGGTTTAATATTTTATGTGTGACTAGATCTAATGGAGCTTAGTACATATGCACAAAAAACTTGGGTCAGTTCAAAGGTCAAGGTCACTGAGTGCAAATTTGAAAATTTAAACAAAAACTTAAACATTGCCTATCTGTTCAACCAGATGTGACAGGACCTTCATATTTGACCTGTATATTGGTCATATGAAGCTGAACAGCAGTATGCAAATTTCACTTAGATCGGGTCAAAGGACAAGGTCACAGAGGCCAAAATCTCAAAATCTAGATTTTGCTATAGCTACTTAATTACTATTGCTAGAGGTTTGATATTTTATATGTGAATAGATCTTTTGGAGCTTAGTACAAAACCACCAAAAAATTGATCACTGAGTGCAAATTTGAAAACTTTAACAAAAACTTTAACATTGCCTGTATCTTTTTTAACCAGATGTGATAGGACTTCATATTTGGCCTGTATATTGGTCACATGAAGCTGAACAGCATTTTGCAAATTTTATTTATGTCAGGTCAAAGGTCAAGGTCACAGTTGTCAAAGGTCAAAATCTAGATTTCGATTAGCTCATTAATTTTAATTGCTAAAGGCTTCATCATGTTCATATTCTATATGTAAAAGATCTAATAGAGCTTAGTACAAATCAACCAAAAAATCAGGGTAAGGTCAAAGGTCAAGATCACTGAGTGCAAATTGGAAATCTTTTACAAACACTTTGCCTATATCATTTCAACCAAATGTGATAGGACACTCATATTTGGCCTATATTTTGATCATATGAAGTTGAACACCCTTATGCAAATTTTATTCAGGTCAGGTCAAAGGTCAGTGTCACAGAGGTCAAAATCTAGATTTTGCTTTTAGGTGGTTAATTACAATTGAAAGAGACTTGATATTCTATATATGTGAATAGATCTAATGGAGCTCAGTACAAAGGTCTACTACACCTTAGTTTCTAGCCTATATTGCAATTTTTAGCCATTATTTTGTATTGTAGACATGGTTTCACAAACACATCTTGTTTCATTAGGGCCTCGCCATGAAATGGCGCGCTCTATAGTAATCAGCCTGTCCATCCGTCTGT
Source organism: Modiolus philippinarum (assembly GCA_002080025.1). Taxonomy (NCBI): domain Eukaryota; kingdom Metazoa; phylum Mollusca; class Bivalvia; order Mytilida; family Modiolidae; genus Modiolus; species Modiolus philippinarum. The sequence goes on from MJUU01028644.1 coordinate 30,665, forward strand.
CCGTCCGTCAGCGTTTTCTATGTCGTATGATAACTCAAGAATGCCTTTACGGATTTTTATGATTTTTCACTCAAAGTTGCACTTGACTGAAGGAAGTTTCCTTTCGTTTTTGAAGAAAATCGGAAAATGATTTTTGGGAAAAAACTTTTATATGAAAAAGTGCATATTTTGAGAATTAGCTCTATGTAGTATGATAACTCAAGATTGCCTTCAGGGATTTTAATGATCTTGATGTTTAAGGTTGAACTTTACCGAAGGAAGCTCCCTTTTGTTTTTGTGGAAAATTGAAAATGATTTTTGGGAAAAAACTTCATTTTTATATGAAAAAGTGCATATTTTGAGAATTAGCTCTATGTCATACGATAACTCAAGATTGCCTTCAGGAATTTTAATGATTTTGATACTCAAGGTTGAAATACCAAAGGAAGCACCCTTTTGTTTTTGTGAAAAATCTGAAAATGTTTTTTTTGGAAAAAACTTTATTTTTATATGAAAAAGTGCATATTTTGAGAATTAGCTGTACTTCATACAATAAATAAAAATTCCCATCAGGGATTTATATGATATACAAAAGGTTGGTCCTGATCAAAGGAAGCTCCCTTTTGATTTTGAGGAAAATCTCTTGTCCATGAAATTCCGCAGTCAGGTTTTTGGGACACACAAGAGGGCGGGGCCCTTTCTGACTTTGTCAGTATTCTAGTTTGTGTTTAGTATATACCTGATATACAGAAGGGGTTTTATTGCAATCAATTCAGATAGAGTGAAAAGGCAAACATCTTTTGATTAGTTTCAGGAAAAAACGCAGAAGAAAATTTCACAGGTTTGAATCAATAATGAAAGAGTTCTGAGTAAAGTTTCATGAATTTTCAGTAGAAATGAATGGTGTTTGAGGCTTTAAAAATTTCTTTCCGATTTTATAAACTATTAATTTAAAGAAGACTGAAATCTCATGTATTATATGTTAATTATGATTTAGTTTTACACATTGTTCAACTGATTTTGCTAAACCTTGTAAATGTTTTGTATATTAGATTTGAAGTGATCTATAAAATGCACAACTAATAGAGAATTGCAACAATTCCTTGTTATTCATGGTTACCAATCGATCTAAATTACAGCCAATGCTATGACGTGAAAAAGTTTAGAGGAATGTCCGGATATGATTTGGAGGAACCTTGAAAAATGGTAAACAAAGTTCTTTTTGGTGTCATGCGATGTTATGAAGCTAAATTTTAAAAATTAAGAATGTCATCATACTTGCTAAGATTAACATGTTACAAAGTAAAATAACTTTTCATTCTGTCATTAATTCGTTACTTTAGAGCATTTGGCAGTAAGAGGGGGTCAGATACTAATATTTTGGCTCCGATTGCCAAATGTTCTACATCGATTATTAGACGATAAATTGAGTACAGTACAAGGAATTGTTCAAGGGTATGATGACATTCATAGATATTTTAATTTGTGCTTTAAAACATAGCAAGGCACCAAAAAAGAGCTTTGTTTACCATTTTTAGCTCACCTGACCGGAAGGGTCATGTGAGCTATTGCCATCACTTGGCGTCCGTTGTCGGTCGTCCGTCCGTCCGTCCGTCGTAAACTTTTTCAAAAATCTTCTCCTCTGAAACCACTGAACCAATTTTAACCAAACTTGGCCTGAATCATCACCAGGGTATCCTCTTTCAAAATTGTATCCGATGAGTCCGAGGACCAAACAACATTGCTGCAGTTACTAAAAATAGCACACAGGGGTAAATTGCTGTTTTTGGCAAATAACTCGAAAACCGTTACAGATATCAAAAATCTGACACGTAGTAAAAGTGATCAGCATTGCAAGATCTTCATGCCCTGCAATTATGAAGAAAATCTGATTACCAGTTTTGGAGTTTTTGCCCTTTTTCCGGAAATTTTTCAAAATTTTAATATTTTTTATTTTTTATCAAAGAAACTATAGCAGATAGAGGTCAACTTTTAATTGCAATAATGTTCAGCATATCAAGATCTACTCACCCTGAAATTTTGGAGAAAATCCAAAGTCCCTTGTAGGAGTTATTGCCCTATTTTCACAGAATTTTCAAAATTTTTATATTTTTGGTCTTTTATTTCTAAAACTATAGAAGATGAAGGTTAAGTGTAAATTGATAAAATGTTTGCCATGCTGTGGTGACTTCAAAAGTGGTGTTGAATATTGATCGTTGACCGCCATTTTCAAAATGGCCGCCAAAAAAAGGCGGGAAAATTCAACATTGTTCAATTTCAATAAGATTTGGTTTCCAAATAGATATTGAAGTTGCGACTTCAAAAACTGATGTAGAAAATTGTTCGTTGAACGCCATTTTCAAAATGGCCGCCAAAAAGGCGGGAAAATTCAACATTTTGTCCAATTTTAATGAAATTTGGTTTCCAAATAGATATTGATGTTATGACTTTAAAACTTATTTTTTAAATTGTCATTGCCCCCCCATTTACAAAATGATGTTTGACTTCAAAACTGGTGTCGAAAGTGGTCCTTAGCAAGAATGTTTTTTGTCAAAAAATATAGTAAAACATGATCAGACTTTTAAATACAGTTCAAGATATTAGTGGTGTTCCAGCTACCAAAGTTTGAGAGACTGAAGTTCAACTGTATAACTTACAATGTAAGCTTGTTGACATTGTGCTTCATAGATCTCTTCACAGTATAAGAAATATGTTTAAACTAGATTAAAAAGGGGAACCCTGCCAAAATTTTTTTATGGAAAGGAGGACTTGGAATGTTTTGATTTCAGCAATATGCATTATCTGAATTATAAGTGGAACCCCTGCCAAAATTTTTTTTGAATGATGGTCTGAAATTGGTTGTAATGGATAGTGGTGCTTTAAACTACCGTTGAAACTGCTGAATCTACTTGGTACCTATCGAAGAATGTGTCTGGTAAGTCTGCATGTATTCCAAGATGGCCGCCAGCGGGAGACATAGTTTAACATTGGACCCTATGGGAAAAACACATTCAAAGACATTCTTCTCTGAAACTACTTGGTCAGTTTGAATCAAACTTGGTCACAATAGGCCATTAATGGTCTTCTTAAAAAATTTTGTCTGACAAGTCTGCACCTCATCCAAGATGGCGGCCAGCGAGGACCATTGTTTAACATTGGACCCTATGGGGAAAACATGTTCAAAGATTTTCTCCTTTGAAACTTCTAGAAAATGAGACACTTTAACATTGGGTTACTTTGGGCTGCAGTTTATGCCAGTCATGGATCAGGTGAGCTATACAGGCTCTTGAGAGCCTCTAGTTCAAGGTTCCTTCAAATCATATCCGGACGTTCCTCTAAACTTTTTCTCGTCATAGCATTGGCTGTGATATAGATCAATTGGTGGCGGTGTTATTTTATGACTCAAAATCTTTTTCTGCTTTTCATGATACATGTGAAAATTAACAAAAGTTAAAGAAAAAGCTACCTCATTCAGGCTTTTCTGCATCATTTTTTTTATGCAAAATAAATCAAAATTAGTTGATAATGATGGAATTTTAAAAAAAGATGTTTCATAGATACTTAGCAGCCTAAAGTCCCTGATTTCTTTCATTTAAGGGGATACGATACAGTACCAAGGGCAGATAATAACATTGTTGTTTTCGGGACGTCACAGATTAGAGCGCGACGTCATAAATCACCAGACTTCGCGAATTGCGGACAGGTTACTGTCTGTGAAAGCATGTAAAATATATCTATGATAAAATCAATGTGGTTAAATATGAATTGCTCATAACGTATGAAATGCCAAAAGGGTCAAAATTCTAACATTGCAACTCTGTTTTTGAAACTGGGAAAATGTAACTTGGTAATTTGTAATTTGAATTTGAAATTCTACAATTGTAAATCTTTTATATTGCAACTGCGAAAACGTAATTACTTTATTGTAACTATATAAAAATTATTGTCAATCTGAAACTGGTAAACTAAAACTTGTAACTTCGAAAATGTACGGTAAATGCGTAATTTGAAATGCGGAACGCGAGACTTGTAACTTGTGAAGTGTTATTGTGACAACAATTGCTTTATTGCACTTCTCTATATTTGTTAGTCTGTGACAGATAAACTCAAACTTCTCATTTTGCAATAATGTTGTTGCAACTGTATGAAAGTGTCGATTGGTGATTTGAAATGCAAGACTCGAGATTTTTAACTTGAGACTTGTAACTTGAGAAATGTTATTATGATGACAGATGGCACCAAGGTCATGTAGAAGCCGTGAGTGGACATAAATACAATGAAAGATTTTTTTAGTTATCTTGAGAAACAAAACACTGTTATATTATGATAACGGATTAATTAAATGTTATCTCGAGAAAAAACACACTGTTATATCATGATAATGGATTTTTTAACCGTTATCTCGGGAAAATAAAAAAAAAACTGTTATATCGTGATAACGGATTAATTAACCGTTATCTCGAGAAAACAAAACACTTTTATAAGACGAAGAAAGATTTATTTGAAATTCGGTTAATTATAATAATAAACAGAAGCTCATCTAGAGCTTTTTACCGAATATAAAACAAATACATGCATAAACAAGAGGCTCTCAAGAGCCTGTATCGCTCACCTGGACCATGGCTGACATAGATGAAAGGCGTTTCCAATAGGAAAAACGAAACATAAAATTTAGCAGGATACTTTTTTTTCTAAAATTACAGTATTCTTGTTTGGTTTCCATGGCAACCGAAAGATCACCCATAACAGAGCACCATTCAAAAAAAAATTAGACAGGGGTTCCCCTTATAATCAAAGTAATACATATTGCTGAAATTAAAACATTCAGACCACATTTCAAATAAAAATTCTAAAATTAGGGCAGAGGTTCGTCTTAAAATCAATAGGGCCAATGTAAAAACTGTTCCAGATGGTGGCCATCTTGGATGAGGTAAGGACCTACCAGATACATTTTTTGGATGGGACCACCTAAAAACTGGTCAACTGTGAACGTAACGTTCTAGATTTACTCAACCTGGATTAATCCAGATTAACTTAATCCAGATCAACTCCAGTGTGAACAGGTCCTTAGTTATGAATATTTTACCATGGTGGTTGTATTCACGAGAATTCTTCATGTTGTCAGTCTCTTTTATTATATGTCTCTGGTTAAACATTAGTTTTCCAAGGTTTAAACGGCTGTCTTTCATAGGAAATATATTGAAATCTACCTTCTGGGATGGCCATGTGGAAATAGATACCCTATTCAAGACAGCAGATGTGAAAAAGATCCCCTGTTTAAGACAAATTGATAGCAAAAACATGACACATTCCTGCGGCACACTCATACTATCTAAGTGAAAGCAAGTACTCCCCCCGGGAGGGGGGGTTAACTGTTAACTCGAGAGAAAAAACACCATTATATTCATCTTTGCTATCCAAGTGTTACGAGCCGCTCCGTGAAGAGAAGATGAGTGGATCGTAACCCTTGGCAAGCGAAGATGTATCATATTTTGATAGTAGATTGTTTAAATGTTATCTCGAGAAAACAAAACGCTGTCGAGTCAATGCCCAAACTTATATGGGTGGATATAGAGTACCCAAACTAATAATCATAAACTTTTGGGTCCTTCCGGATACGTACTGATGGCGGACTTTTAATTATACGACCATCGCCATTCTAAACTGACATTCTTTTACCGATTTTAATAAATAAGTGATCAAAACGAATAAAATACAATAGAAACAGCATCAAAATATTATAATAAAGTCAATTATCTAGAATAATTGTAAAATGCAAAACACCAGTCTCTCTGAGATCTAAATCTGTAGATGTCGGCAATTACAAACCGACATTCTGTTACCGATCTTTCATGTATATAGATTAATAAATCACTATTTCGCCCCGCCTTAAGTTTCTTATTGTCCATCCGTTTTCGTCAAATATTTCTATATGTACAATTAATTTTGATATTTTTCTATATGTACAATTAATTTTGATATTTGGCTTGAAGCTTAAGTATGGTTACTTGTACACTGTCTCCCCTTTCCAAGTCTACTTCCATATTTACTACCAGTTTGCCGATAATATGATTGAAATTTTGAACACATGTAACAAGACAAAATTTTCGTCAAAGCCGGATTTTTCATCTTCTATACGTACAATTGATTTGATATTTGGTCTGAAGCTTAAGTATGGTGACTTGTACTGTGTCTCCCCTTTTCGAATTCGTCACAGATTAACTTCTCTGTTTGCCGATACTATGATAAAAATTTTGAACACATGTATCATTANGGGGGGGGGGGGGGGGGGGTATCCATGTCCCATAGACATTTTCAGCTCACCTGGCCAAGAGCCATGTGAGCTTTTGCCATCACTCGGCATCCGTCGTCCGTTAACTTTTTACATTTTGACTATCTCCTCTGAAACCGCCCGACAAATTTTAACCAATTTTTAAAGGAATGATGTTTTAAAGGTCCTTTACAAAGATTGCCCAATTTTTTTTCGAGCCGCCAAAAAACATGGCCACCAGAGCCGAACATAGTTTAACATTGGACCCTATTGGAAAATCAACATTTTGGCTATCTTCTCTAAAACTACTGAAGTAAACTGAACCAAACTTTTCAGGAACGATGTATGGAAGGTCCTTCACAATTGGCTAAATTTTTCTGATCCGCAAAAAAAAAAGGCTACCAGCGGGGAACATGGTTTAACTCTATGGAATCACGATATAAAAGTGTTTTGTTTTCTCGAGATAGCGGTTAATTTATTCCTTATCACGATATTACAGTGTTTTGTTTTCTCCAGGTAACGGTAAATCAATCTAGGCTGTTATCACGATTATAACAGTGTTTTGTTTTAGAGATAACGATTAAAAATCCGTTATCATGATATAACAGTGTTTTGTTTTCTCAAGATAACAGTTACTTAATTCGTTATCACGATATAACAGTGTTTTGTTTTCTCGAGATAACAAATTATCGTTTTTATGTCCCCACACGGCTTCCTTACATGAAGCGCCGTCTGTCGTCATGATAACATTTCTCAAGTTACAAATCTCGAGTCTCGCTTTTCAAACCACCAACTGACACTTTCGTACAGTTGCAACAACATAATTGCAAAATAAGAAGTTTGAGTTTACCCGTCACAGACTAACAAATATAGTGCAATAAAGCAATTGTTGTCACAATATGACTTCACAATATACGAATTACAAGTTACAAGTCTCGCGTTCCACATTTCAAATTACGCATTTACATTTTCGAAGTTGCAATAATACAAGTTTTAGTTTACCAGTTTCAGAATGACAACTGTAGAGTTACAATTAAGTAATTTAATTTTCGCAGTTGCAATAAAAGAATTACAATTTTAGAATTTCAAATTGTGAATTACAAATAAACAAGTTATATTTTCCCACTTTCAAAAAACGGAGTAGCAATGTTAGAATTTTGACCCTTTTGGCATTCCATAATAACGAAATAGGCAACATGGCAGCTCAAGATTTGACATGCCTCTTAAATTGAAACCTGATAGCAAAAATCTCCTTTTGACAATCATTTTTTTCCCAACGGCATCGTTTACAAAAGAATCAATTTTCAGGGCAATTTCAGGGCATTTTACGATTTGAATTTTCAGGGGATGCTTTGAAAATTCAATTGAAAATCCTGTGAAAAAGTTTTTTTTTTACATCACAATACTTTCACGGGTTAAATACAAAATGCTGTGACAATGTATTATCAATAAAAAATAGGCGATGGTATGATAATGAAGAGGCATTATCACGGTACACATGTTTGATAATTATTTAACTTTAAATGAGGGTCGGTATGATCTTTTTCGGGACAACAGGAAAGGCCAATTATTTCACAGAGAATATGGAAAAAAACAATTATCAAGAACGGAATTTGGTCAATTTTATTTTTCGGGATGACTGAGGGAATTGTAAATTTTTTTTCTTGGGAAATCGGTATTAAAACCCTCCTACCCAACCCCTTAAATTAAACCAACACAACATACAATGAATTCTGAACGATAGGTGAAACCATGGAATTGGTCAGTCTATATTGATCTATATATTTGAACAGCGGCATAAGGGAAATCATCATAAAGTCACTAGAAGGGTCGAGTTGTATTTGACTGATCTTTGTAAAGCTCTTCAGACACAAGTAATCATTAATCACAGAATCAATTCTCTGTTCTGTTTGATGCCTTTTAATTCCTGTTTAATGAAATTAATTCCTGTTCTATTTTTCGCAACACTAGTAAGCGAGAAACATAAGTTTACGACGTTTTTCCAAGCAAAATATAATGTAACGTCATTTGGCGCCAAAACCAGGAATGCTCATTTGTAGCGATAAAAAATGCCAGCTTTTTCTCTGTAGCTTTAAATTAAGCACATGGACCCCCATTTTTCAAAGCAAATTTTGGAAGAGTGATGTTTCACGGAGATCTCTGGGAATTATGAAGAAAAAATCAGTTCACAATTTTTTTCTATGTGAAATTTTACTTACAAGAAATGAACGTTTTTTCTGTAAATATGAACATGAATGTCAGTTTCGAACCACAAATGTTGAATTTTGTTTTAAAATGTATACTTACCTTCTTTAGAAATATTTCAGTTAACTGTAGCAAAAAAACGGAAGCAATTAGCTTAATTCGTTCAAAAGTTATGCCATTTTACATATTGTTGTAAAAATACAATATTTATGCAATATTTTGGAAAATGGGCAATTTTGAAACGCAATTATCTCGAAAACGAAATCATGAAGGTATATTTTTCTTTGCAGATTTGGAAAGTGCATATTCAAATTGACTTGAGTTCAAAATTTCACGAAAAAATCAGTTCAGGATCTTTACTGTATCATATCCCCTTAATGACCAAAATTGTCAACATGGTCAAAATGCAAAGAAATATTACACCTGGTCCCATTTGAATTTTGAAAAAGTTTACCTAAAATATTGATAAAAAGATTAGAACTTTTTGATTTAAATTTACCTAAAAAGGTAAAATATAATAAAATGCATGGCTTAAAAATCAGAATCAAAGATTTCTTTTAATGAAAAATACACATTAATTTAAAAGCTGGTACAGAAGTTCATATAGATATAATATTATGTTAAAAAGGCAGTTTTTGAAGCAAATTTAGAAGTGGCATCTAAAATATTTGCTTATATTGTAAACTTCCAAGCAGGAATTTCATAATTATAATTATTAATGGAACATGTTTCCCTGATTTGAATTCAACAATAAACTTGTAGTGTCTTCATATATGAGAACTGTTTGTATTAGCTTGATTAGGCTTAGAAACATGGACAATGCGAGCTTCAGCAAGCATTGCCTGCCCTCCAGTTTCCTGTCAAAAACAAACTAGATGTTGTTGGAAACGACAGCTATCCCCGCACTCCCTGTTTGACACAGAAAACAGTTGTTATACACCCTTGGCATAATTTTTTTCATTATCTTTGAAATCTACCTATTGATAGTCATTATTGTTACTAAAAGAATTCTAGGATATATGGTTGCTAAGTAGAATTCCAAAAAATAAGTGGTCTTTGAGACTTTCAGGAAATTAACCAAAATTGGAATAAATATTTTTGAAATCCAATTTATGAAAATGTTCGTCCTAAACTACACAAACATTTTAAGTATGGTTGCTAGGTAGAATTCCAAAATTTAGGTGGTCTTTGAGACTTTCAGGAAATTTACCAAAATTGGAACCGCCTTTCAGAAACGTAAGTTATCAGAATTTTGCTTTTTACCAAACACTTGTCAGAATATAATATAATATGCCAAAATTAAAAAAAAATATGTGTCTTTGACATTTTCAGGAAATTTACCAAAGTTGGAACCGGAACCAAAATTCCAAAAGCTTATTGCAAATCTATAGACTATATGCAACAATTCTGCATAAAGATTTGATCCCTAAATCCAAAAATGTAGGAGGAGTTTGCGTCACATGCCACATGTGTCTAATCCACATCTTT
>MJUU01028644.1:40631-80215 GCA_002080025.1 Modiolus philippinarum
AAAATTGACATCATGGGGCCTCTTGTTTGCACCAAGACCAATATCAAAAATCCGAAAGCTTATTGCGCATCTACAGACTATATGCAACAATTCTATAACAAAATTAAATCCCTAAATCCATAAATGTAGGAGGAGTTTGTGTCACATGCCACATGTGTAAAAATTGACATCATGGGGCCTCTTGTTTGCACCAACACCAATATGGAAAATCTGAAAGCTTATTGCGCATCTGCACACTATATGCAACAATTCTACAACAAAATTAAATCCCTTAATCCAAAAATGTAGGAGGAGTTTGAGTCACAAGAAAAGTGTGACGGACGGACGGACGGACGGACGGACGGACGGACGGACAGACGGAGGGTATAACATTATCCCCGAACTTTCTTCGAAAGTGCGGGGATAATAAATTGATAAATCCCATATTTGAAGACACTGTATGTACTGTATATTGTTTTATGAGTTCAGTCTTGAACATGTGTGAATTTATTTTTGAATGGCTCAAAAATATTAAAAAACATTATAAAAAAAATTATATAAATAAGAAATTAAATAAAAAAATAGAAATAATAAATTAAAAACAATGTACCCATTAGGCAGAATAAAAAAAAATCTGTGTTTCCGGTAACCTGACCAACCCTAGATTTTGGGTGCTAAAAATGCCTACCCTTAAGTTTTTTTGGCAATTTTTAAAGAAGCACTGTTAAAGTTCAGAAGTTACTTTCTATATGTCTATGTAAAAAGTTTTGGAAAAAAATATGCATACCTACCGATCCTAATTTTGAAGAGTATGTTACCGGAAACACAGGTATTTTTTTTAGGCCTTAGAATCATGGTATATTTCTGACGGTAGGATATTGATCACCTGTCAATTGCTTCAAAAGAGAAACCAACACAAAGAAATAAACCACAACAAAATGCTAATACAATACATGCAATGAATGAATTTATTACAACATGTCTAACTGAATGAATAAGTTTCCTACATGTATCATCAGGATTTTTATCCCCGCACTTTCGAAGAAAGTTCGGGGATAATGTTATACCCTCCGTCCGTCCGTCCGTCCGTCACACTTTTCTTGTGACTCAAACTCCTCCTACATTTTTGGATTTAGGGTTTTGATTTTGTTGTAGAATTGTTGCATATGGTGTGCAGATGCACAATAAGCTTTCGGATTTTCGATATTGGTCTTGGTGCAAACAAGAGGCCCCATGATGTCAATTTTTACATATGTGGCATGTGACACAAACTCCTCCTACATTTATGGATTTAGGGATTTAATTTTGTTATAGAATTGTTGCATATAGTCTGTAGATGTGCAATAAGCTTTCGGATTTTTGATATTGGTCTTGGTGCAAACAAGAGGCCACATGATGTCAATTTTAAGAAAGACCAAAAGATGTGGATTAGACACATGTGGCATGTGACGCAAACTCCTCCTACATTTTTGGATTTAGGGATCAAATCTTTATGCAGAATTGTTGCATATAGTCTATAGATTTGCAATAAGCTTTTGGAATTTTGGTTCCGGTTCCAACTTTGGTAAATTTCCTGAAAATGTCAAAGACACATATTTTTCTTTAATTTTGGCATATTATATTATATTCTGACAAGTGTTTGGTAAAAAGCAAAATTCTGATAACTTAAGATTCTGAAAGGCGGTTCCAATTTTGGTAAATTTCCTGAAAGTCTCAAAGACCACCTATTTTTGGAATTCTACCTAGCAACCATACTTAAAATGTTTGTGTAGTTTAGGACGAACATTTTCATAAATTGGATTTCAAAAATATTTGATTCCAATTTTGGTAAATTTCCTGAAAGTCTCAAAGACCACCTATTTTATGGAATTCTATGTAGCAACCATACTTAAAATGTTTGTGTAGTTTACAACGAACATTTTCATCAGTTGGATTTCAAAAAAATTTGATTCCAATTTTGGTAAATTTCCTGAAAGTCTCAAAGACCAGGCNTGCAATTAAGTGGAATCTACTGTATTTGGTATATAGGTTGGTCTTGGGTAGTACATGTCAGTCTGGCAGGTGACTTTTGTCCTTGACCTCAATTTCACGGTCTAGTGAGCATGTTCACTTTTCTGATTAGTTCACTTAGATTTCACATCAATTTAGAGGCCAGCAGGGACTGGCGAGACATCTTTTAGGGTCATCATTTGTTGACTCTTTTTCACCAATTTTTTTTTTCTAAATGCCATATGGTTATGGGTTATTTCCCTTTAAATTCTGTTTTCAAATCTTCTTTGGTTTACTTTTCTCTTTTAAGTTGTAGAGAAATTCCCTGCTATCACTTTATTAAAAATAATTATTTGTTACATAATCAAGAGCAAAAAAGTGTTTTGTACAAATTTTTACATTTTTTTGCAAAAATACTTTCATAATCTTTACTTATTTCACAAATTAATAAAAATTGTATATAAATGTATATTGTATGTAATTGGAAGTTTTTGTTTGCCCACCATGCATACATCTCTCCCAGATAAATATTGATGTAGCATCATAACTTCATTACCTGCATGGCTATGCCATGGTGAGCTTCTTGCCATCACTGAGTCAGTGGTCTGTCCATTGTAAACTTTTCATTCAAACATCTTCTTCTCTGAAACCGCTGGGCCAATTGGAACCAAACTTGGGCACAATGGTCCTTAGGTAGCCCCTTTTAACAAAAATGTCTGTCAAGTTCTTATCATATCCAAGATGACTGCCAGCAGGGAATGCGGTTTAACATCGGACCCTATGGGAAAGCATTCAAAGTTTGAGTTGTTATTACTCCCCTTTGGGTCGTTGTCTCTTTGACACATTCCCTGTTTTCCTTCTTTTTCGTAAAGATCTTCTTCTCTGAAACCACTGCCCCAATTGGTCACAATAGTCCTTCGGTGGTCCCCTTTAAAAATATTGTCTGGCAAGTCTGCATGTCATCGAAGATGGCCGCTAGTGGGGAACTTTGTCGAAAATTGGATTATATTGTAAAAATCTTCTCCTCTTAAAATACTGGAACCAAACTACGTCACAATGGTCCTTAGGTGGCCCCTTTTAAAATTGTGTTCAGCAAGTCACATCATACTTGCCAGAAGGGAACGTGTTTTTAACATTGGACCCTATAGGGAAACAAATTTAAAGATCTTCTCCTCTGAAAGTACATTGTCAATTGGAATAATAATTAGTCACAATAGTCCTTACTTGGTCCCCTTCATAAAATGTGGCTTCTTCAAGAAAGGTGGCAGTCTGTCTACGCCCCATCAAAAATAGTTGCCAATGGGGAACATAGTTTAATTTTGGATCATATAACATCAGCAAACTTCAAAATGAGAACCTTAAATGTTGTGATTATCTTGACTTATTGTGTCAGCCATGGCCCAGGTGAGCGATACAGGCTCTTGAGAGCCTCTTGTTTTCTTTCTATTCCTCTTGATATAAGCTTCCAGTAGTATGCCAACGGATTTGGCATAGTTCTTACCGTTTCCGAGCTATAGGGGGTCAAAGGGGCCAAAATTGCAATTTTCAAAATACTTAAATTCCTTTTTATATCAGATTTTTAATGTTGTTTGTTTCTTTTGATTACTCTTATAGTAAGGTTTAAGTAGTATGTTGACCAATTAGACATACCTCTTATCTTTTCTGATCTATATTAGAAATCATAGGGGCTAATTTTTATTTTTATGCCCGTACGTACGTCCGGTTAAGTTTTGCATTAAAGTCGATTTCTCAGAAACTGTAAGAGGTAGAACAATGATAATAGGTCAGTAGGTAGATCTTTGATAGTACTGCATAGTTCACTAGGTAGTTTGACTCTTTGACCTATATTTCATGCTTGAGTGACTCTGGTTCAGTTTTATGTTTAAGTCCATTTCTCAACAACTACACATTAGAGGACAATGATATTTCATCAAATTAATTGCCTTGATGAGTACTACCCAAATTATTGACAATTAGGTGGCTTTGACCTATATTTTACGCTTCAGTGACTTTGGTTAAGTTTTGTGTTAAAGTCCATTTCTCAACAGCTATACATTATTGGTCAATGATATTTCATCAAATTAATTGCCTTGATGAGTACTACCCAAATCATTGACAATTAGGTGGCTTTGACCTATATTTTAAGCTTCAGTGACTTTGGTTAAGTTTTGCGTTTAAGTCCATTTCTCAACAACTACACATTATAGGACAATGATATTTCATCTAATTAATTGCCTTGATGAGTACTACCCTAATCATTGACAATTAGGTGGCTTTGACCTACATTTTACGCTTCAGTGACTTTGGTTAAGTTTTGCGTTTAAGTCCATTTTTCAACAACTACACATTATAGGACAATGATATTTCATCAAATTAATTGCGTTGATGAATACTGGTCAAATTAGTGACCAAGATTTTAATAGGAAGTTATTCTTTGCAATAATCTTTTAGAGGGGCACCCGTGTCTTACAGACACATTCTCTAGTTTCTAGTTTGTTTCCAGCTAATTACTAGGTCAAGCTCCTGATTGTGTCCATCTAATTATTGTGTCAAGCCCTTTACTATGTCCAAACTCGCTTTTAATTACACTTGTTCAAATTTCAGTGGTCAACATGCTGCGGTCCTATCATGCTGCACTTGGCGTAGCCCTTTATTTCCTCTTGTAAGCAATTAAAAAGTGCAGCATTTACTGTTTCAAAGACAAAATTAACCAGAGACAGTCAATATAGTCTATAAGTATAGCAAACATTTGAGGAAAGAAAGGATACTGCCCCTTATTGAAAGGAGGCCTTCATATAAAGGTTGATTAGTCTATGCCAAATGCATTTTCATTCACTAGCCAAAGGGACTGGTAAGTTCCTTTGTGGTACTAGCCAGAGGTCAATTTTACTGGCACTAATATAGGAGATTCTATTTTCAAAACGTAGCCCACCAGGCTAGTGACTTGCAATTTTCACTAGCCAGAGCATGATTTTACTGATTTGATCTGCATTTTCTGCTTGAGTGACTTATTCAATTCTATGTCTTTTTGTCACTCTGCAGGTAGGATCATGTTACCTGAAATATGCATGTATTTAATTCTGTGTGTAGGTGAGCATTCAGGCAAAATAAGTCACTTCTGCTTGATTTACTTAATTTAAATTTAGGTTACAGTTACCGTATATAATGTGTCTGGAATATTGAGTTCATAACTGTATATGTAGAATCATTTTACACTACGGTATTTATGCATACACTTTTGAAGATAGGCCGGCATCCCTGGCAAAATTAGGTTACTGAGACATAGGGAACTTTGTAATAGTTGATGTTCTATGAATATATTAGTGCAAAATTCATTCCTGGTTGTTTTTGTACACTTACTCATGTCAGATTAATTTATGGAAAGTTTCAACTGCATGCAAGATTAATGACTGTTATGCAGTTATGAACTTTTGCTGGGTTTCAAATCACTTGAACCCTAAGTTATGGCAGGGCCTTCAAACCTTGTTACATGTTTTATTCTAACCAACAACGGTGTTTGCTTCATGATTAAAAGTCCATTGGATAAGGAACAAGTATTTGTCAAGATTTGATAGCCCTGCCCTTACATTGGGGTTTCACTGATTTTCAACTTAAAACTAAGGATTCCTTCGCAAGCCTTGCAAACCTGCAAAAAAATTCACTACTGCCAAACAGTCATAACTTTTGTTGGCATTTAAAAAGCTTGTATAGAGGTCATATTAATTTTTGAATACCTACATGTATTATTTTCATTTATTAGATAGTTTTTTAAGTTTCACATTTTGGCTATTTTGTAGACATAATCCTGCAGTTATTATTCAGAAACAAAAAGGTGATGAAGTAACAGGAAAATCAGAGTTCAAAGAGGACAGAAACTATGTGAAAAAGAAAGAGGAGGTATACATGTATAAAACTTATGTTCTATAAAACAATAAAAAAATTGAAATTGAAATAAATCTTAGTTCATCAGATGGCCATTGCAGTAACTTCTTGCAGAAAAAAATCATGAAGACCAAACTCACAATGTTTAAAAACACATATATAGAGAAAAGTATTCTAAAGAGTGTGAAGTTATTCGAAATTCAGCTCACGATACACCTCTAATAGTTTTATAAAAAAAAAAATTTATTGTAGATTTAGTAATTTTTTAAAGGATTGAGTTTTTGAGCTCTGAATTACTGAATGATAAGTGTAGCATTTAGTTTAGACTAAGATGTATGCCTTATATAAAAAATATAAACACTTCCATTGTTTTGTATGATACTGATGGATATACATGTAGTAAGATATGAATACATATTATTTTCATCGACTTTTATTATGCCCCCTCGACGCGGGGCATATTGTTTTACCCTCGTCCGTCCGTTCGTCTGTCTGTCCGTCCGTCCGTCCGTCCGTACGAATGAAAAAACACAACTATTCATGTTTTTGAGAAAGTTTGCAAACAAATTCTAACTACTTCAAAGGAATCTAACTTACAATAAGTAGATGTGCACACTCATATCTTTTTGAATATTCAAAATGGCCGCGGTTGCCATGGAAACTGAAAAAAGGCGGGAAAATTCAAAGTGCCTCAAATTTGATGAAACTTTACAGAAAGAATGTCTAGCACCCAAAGAAATAATTTTGGGTCTCAGAATTTCCAAAATGGCTGCAGTTGCCATGGAAACTGTAAAAAGGCTGGAAAATTCAAAGTGCTTCAAAATGGATGAAACTTTACAGGAAGATTGCCTAGCACCCATAGAATTGATTTTTGGGCTCAGAACTTCCCTTTTAGATATTTTGGAAAAAGGGGAGGCATATCATTGTGTCCATACTTGTATTGTGTCAACACCAGTATTGTGTCAACACACACTTAAATATGCACTTGCCATATTGATTCAGGGTTCAATGAGCGGGGGCATAATAAGTTGCCATTCGTCGACAGCTCTAGTTTTTGTTTAATTTTGGGTCACATTATGCAAAATTTGTATAAACAAAAAATATTTCACATGAATGTGTAGAAGGTGCATGATAAGAAATCATGAACAAGCTCCTTTTTAGCTCACCTGACCCAAAAGGGCAGTCTGAGCTATTGCCATCACTTGGCGTCCGTTGTCCATCTTGTCCAACTTTTCACATTTTCATCAACTCCTCGGAATTAATTTCTGAAGCAAATTCAACCAAACATTGGACCCTATGGAAAAACATCATTTTCATGTACTCCTCTGAAACCACTAATAAGTTAATTCAATCAAACTTAATAGGAATGATATTTGGAAGGTCCTTAACAAAAAATGCTCATTTGGTTCCAATCAAACAAAAAAACACAGCAGCTACTACAGAACTTTGGTTTAACATTGGACCCTATTGGAAAACCTCATTTTCATTTTCTCATCTGAAACCACTGAAGCAAATTCAACCAAACTTTACAGGAATGATGTACAGAATGCCATTTAGGAAGATTGCTTTTTGTTCTGATTCTTCAAAAAACATGGCCGCCAGGGAAGAACTTGGGCTTAGACCCTTTGAGAAAAATCACATTTTTCATCTGAAACCAATGAAACTTTACAGGAATGATGTGTGGAAGGTTCTCTACCAAGAATGCTTTTTTGATCCTATCCGAAAAAAATATGACCACCAGTGTGGAACTTAGATTAATCCATGGACCCAATGCCAAAAATCACATTTTTATCTTCTCCTCTGAAACCACTAAAGCGAATTAGACCAAACTTAAAAGGAATGATATTAAGAAGATCCTTTACAAATATTTTTGCTTGGTTTTGATCAAACAAAAAAACATGGCCGCCACGGCAGAACTTTGGTTTAACATTGGACCCTATTGGAAAAATCATCTTCTCATCTGAAACCAAACTTTACAGGAATGATGTACAGAAGGTCCTATAGGAAGATTGCTCATTTTGCTCCCATCCTACAAAAAGCATGGCCACTTGCGTGGAACTTATACTTAACATTGGACCCTAAGGGAAAAACATCATTTTCATCAACTCCTCTGAAACCACAGAAGCTAATTCAACCAAACTTACTAGGAATGATATTTTGAAGGTCCTTGACAAAAATTTCTCATTTAGTTTCAATCAAACAAAAAAATGGTTACCACTGCAGAACTTTCATTTAGGGGGGAAAATTACATTTTCATCTTATCATCTGAAACTACTAAGGTAAATTCAACCAAATTTACCTCTTCTACATTCAACATGTTCAGCAAAACTTCACAGGAATGATGTGCAGAGGTTGATCTGACAGAAAAAATAAATGGCCACCAGTTTGGAATTTAGATTAACATTGGACCCTATGGAAAATTAATCATTTTTGTCATCTACTACATTGTATGAAATTATTGAAGCAAATTTAATCAAACTGAATTGAAATGATGTATGGAAGGTTCTGTACAAAGAATGCTCATTTCAGTCAGATCTGACACAAACATGGCTGCCAGCATGGAACATAGTTAACATTGGACCCTAAGGGAAAATCACATTTTGATAATCTTCTCTTAAACAACTGAAGTCAATTCATCCAAACTATAACTTTACATTAGACCCCAATGAAAAAACCATCATTTTTGGTTACCAGCATAGACATGGCTTGGAGATACTTAGAAAGGGAAGGTCATGGCAGCTTTGAGTTTTCTGCTTTGTAGCTCATAAGCAGCATGAACCTTTTAATAGTGTTATAGTCATACTAGGTGTACTTGAATTATATAAACATTTGAGGCACAAATACCCTAGTGTTTTAGTTTCACAACTTTTGAAATTTTTGGTATTTCTTTTTACTTATCATGTGATAAATATTTTTACAGTTAGAAGATATTGAGGAAGAACTAGATGAAATATATACAGATTCCAGTACATTTCTCAAGGTATAGATATACTTCACTTGTTCATTTGAACATGTTTAAGGTAGTTAAGGGGTTTATAATGTGGTATAATTTCAAGATATTATTCAAGGATAATCAAAACGATAAAATGAAAACTTGGAGTCACATTAACTCATTTTTAGCTCGCTGGGACAATTGTCCAGAGAGCTATTGTCATACCCCTGGCAACGTTGGTGTCATCAGGAAAACTTTAAACCTGCCTGAGGAATGGAGACCTGAACAGCTAGGATGTTGATATTTGGTTTGTGACTTCCTCGTGATGAGAGCTTTCTTTTGGTACCATATATGTAGTCTTTTCTACCATGCCCTCAGGCCAATTTTTAAAAACTTTAAACATGTCTCTAGAAGGTAGGCTTTAAGTTGTAGGGTTTTCAAATTTGGTATGTAACTTCCGTATGATGAGAGCTTTCAACTGGTACCATATTTGTAGACATTTTGACCTTGACCTTGCCATTAGGGCAATTTTTTAAAAACTTTAAAACCTTTTTTGTAGAAGGTACACATTTAGAAATGAAATAAAATTTAAGGAAATGGACCAAAACTTGGCATTATTTATGGGTTGTTAGAATGTTATGATTCTGTTTGTCTGTACATTTGTCCATTATAAAATTAAAATCCATGTTTCTTTAAAGTGCAAGTTATAGATTGATGAGCTTCTGTCCATAGATGTATCTTGAATAAGATTTGATGTTGGTATAAAAATTTGGTTGGTAGATGAATCTTAGATAGTATATTATGTTGATGTTAAAATTTGGTTGGTCACTTAGACCTGCATTTCATGCACGAGTAACTGAATTCATGTTCTGAGATACAAGAGCAGATACAGGAATAATATTTTGATGGTAGATTTTGGATAGTCGCAAGGTTCCAGATCTGAGATACTAGAGCAGGTAGAGGAATAATATGAATAGGTCACCTTGACCTATATTACATGCAAGAGAGACTCTAAAGTTTTTGTTCATTCGAGATCAGGTTGAGGAATAAAATTTTGTTGGTGCTCCATGGAAAGTCATGAGGTTTCAGATAAATACAAGATCACCTTGACCTATATTCATGCATGAGTGACTCAAGTGAATAAATATCAGAGATACTAGAGCAGGTGGAGAAATGATATTTTTTGCTAGGTTTTCCTATGAGAGTCACAAGGTTCTTGATAAATATTGATTACCTTGTCCTATGGGTATATTTCATGCATAAGAGACTGAGAATAAAGTCTACATTAAAGTCCATATCTTAGAGACTAGAACAGGTAGAGGAATGATTTTGTCAGTTGATGTACATAGGACTGTCACAAGGATCCAGATAAAATGTTGACCATCTTAAATTTATATATTTCATGCTCATTAAGGTTTCAGATCTGAGATACATTAGCAGGTAGAGCAATAAATTTTGGTTGGCAGATGCAACTTGGATATTCATGAAACTTCTAATAAAAATTAAGTCACAATGACCTAAATATCATGGATGGTTGACTTTTGTTAAAATATGTTTTGGTGTACAAATCATCAATGTATGGTTAGCAGATCCTGCTAAGGGATTTAACTACCAATTGTTTTGCAGTCCAACTGGTCAATTGAACAAAGAGCAAACTTTTGAGGGTATTGGCTGTCTTCTCTGACTGCTTCCATCCCTTGTTAGGGAGAATTTTCTATTGCTATTTAACAGATTTCTGCTATTGACAGTCCTGAATGCTCTATTATAATTCTTTTAATATATTTAATAGGGGATTTGGCTTCAGGTTGACCATTTCTGCTAGGTTCGTATGATCAGCAAAATAATTTTTGTCTTTTTTTACATGAAGTTATGTAAAGTAATATCACTCGCCTATTACAATTTTTAGGGGACACAAAGTGCAAATCCACACAACGACTATTGTCAGAATTTTGTTGACACAGGAGAAAGACCACAGAACTTCATACGAGATGTTGGTATGTTCATTTTATAAGAAGTATATTAAGCCACACGATGACTTTTGATATCTTACCAGTGAAGTAGCTGGGGAAATTTACACTAGTAGGCATGCATTTTGCTCCTGGCTCCTGGTGGAAAACCTTGTTCTCTGAACTTTTTATATACAGAAAATTATGAAGTCCATTATGCATCTTACTGAGATCAATGCTCCAACTGTAAACTGATTCGCCAAGTAATTTTTAGCTCGAATAGAAGATAGATCTGAGACCAGAAACCAGTTAAGACTATCAGTGAAGGTTGTTATGCACCTTTGTCTCCAAAGCAATTGCGAAAATAGACTACTTTCAATCTGCGATGGGATTGAAATTATAACCTAGGACACCTTAGATGCCAAAGATTTGTCATCTTCGAAGTTAGGGCATAAGCTCGCACATTTTGTGAAGTGTTTTGAAGCATTCATGACTTCTGTTTCTGAGTATGCTTAGCATTACAGAGTGTCAAGGACTTCTGTTTGAGAGAATGCTTAGGTGCAAAGGTAATAAAAAGGCAAAAGAATGGTGAATTTTATAGTTGTACCCTGTAATTATGTCTGTCAACAATGTAACATATGGCTGTCTATTGGCTTGCAACACTGAATATCCCTATTATAAAGGAAGTGACAGAGACTCGCATATTTTCATCCCAAAATTTCGGCAAATTTCTTTACTTGTTTGTAAAATTTTCCCTATTATCGTAGGAAAAAAATTCAGATTTGATTTCCAAAACTTGACAGCCTTGCCAGTGTTAAGATTTGATTTACATTTTACTGGTACCCTTGAAACAGTGAGAAACTTCATGAAAAACAGAAGAATATTAGACTCACTCTTAAGTCAGTAATGCATTCAATTAACTTTAAAAAAAAACAGCTTGAAGAGCTGAAACATGTCTAGCTACAATAAATTTCATAGACATTGATATAAAGAATTTCATGCATAAATTGTTAATGGAATTCTCTCTTCTTCCTTAAATTGTCAATGGAAGGATTTCCTTAACAACACCAGAGGTGTTTACCACTACAGATTTTCAAGTAATATTCCAATATGACTCTTTTCTTTTGCTTTGGAAACAAAGCTATGTTCTAATTCCAACAATATTTTTTAGCACATGCGTATATTTGTTACAAAAGGACGTTCGTAATGTACAATTTAACATTTTATTCACTCAATATCCATTTTATTTTGTGTAAATAAAGTTTAAAATAATGAATCACCCAAAAATGCAAATCAAATAATGACAATGATAGAAATTTCCAACAGTTACTAAATTTAAGACTCGGAACTGAAATTGACATAACCATAACCTAGCAACAAATGTGTTGTTATGAAATTTTATCTATGTTGCATGTCATGCTCTACGATTAAAATTATGAATATGAGTTTTATTCCTTTTCTTTTCTTTTTTGGCTTCAAAAATAACGTAACTAAGCTTTAATATAAATTAGAAATACAGGCAGCTCACACTTATACCCGCATCGATTTTGAAAAATCTGTACTTCATATATTTTATAACAGATTATTTGTATTAATTTATAAGCTTATGAGCAACTTGTATCAATAAAACAACGAATATAGATTTCTCTTTGTCCATTAATGTTTGTTTGTGTGCATTTTTCCGACATATTTCAATTCTAGTGCCAAAGCCAATATTGCTCTCTAAGAGCCACTTCGAATGTTCAAAACTCTTGTTAAATATATTAGAATCGAAATAGATTATTGCAATTGAACTCTATACGAATAAGAACATGGTCAGACTTTATATTTGTCTTCATTTTATACCTTGCTGTTGCTCGGTATAAAATGTTGACAAATATAAGGTCTGCCCATGTTCTAATTCTCATAGAGCCACTTGTAATAATCTATTTCTTAAATATGCACTATGTATTCACATTGCAAATGTACGGATTATTCATTAACCCGGAAATAAAAACATACCTATATTCGAATTGAGAGATCAGTGTCACAGTGAAGCTTCCAATAGATTTACAAGTATTTTAAAACCCACTACTGATATACAAGTAGGTCTATGTGAAAAGAATGAAGAAGAGAAAAATGGCTGATAAAATTGATGAAATGATCTTTACAGATGAAATGACAAAATTTGCACTTAAGTCATATAATTAAAAAAAAAAACAGTATGTTCGTTATGGCAACCATTTTCATTGCTTAATTAACATGGAGTTAAGTTTAGTTATATATATGGATAAATACTCCAATATGAATGATCATATTATCATGATTATAGGGTTATTGCATGAATATTGTGGAATATTGTCCCGAGTAGAATTTTATATTGCACGAGCTTGCGAGTGCAATATATATTCTACTTGGGATAATATTCCACAATATTCATGCAATAACCCTTTTATTGTATAGCAACACTAAAATTTTTGTTAAAAATTGGATTTTGGTTGTCTATGACGTCATGAAATTTAAGTCATATTTGCACTAGTGCAATATGGAAATTTATTGCACGCTTACGTTTGGTTGCTTTCTTAGGGAAATATTATGTTGCTATACAATAAGATGGTTTACTGCTGGAATACTGATTAATGTTAGGAGGGTACACAGAACTGTAACCCACATGAAGACATACATTCGGTGAGAATTCTTGAGCTTGTAGCAGTTTTGAGTAACTTGTTTACATGTGTTTCAGGTTTAGCTAACAGATTTGAAGAATATCCAAAATTGCGAGAGTTAATTAAACTGAAAGATGAACTTATAGAGAAAACGAACATGCCACCAATGTAAGTTTAACTAACAGTCAGGGGACAGACTGGTACAAGTCTGCAGAGTTTTAGACTTGTTTTAGTCTTTTAATTTTGTTAGTTTGTATGCATAGACCTGTTGAAGTCTAAAATTTTTAGACCTGATGAAGTCTAATGTATATTTCCTGTTGCACAGGTGTTTCAAATTTTATGGATAATTAGACTTGCATAAGTCTAAAATTTGCAAAATTGACCATTTTAATGAGCCAAGCGTCAGTATCTAGAGGTGGGGTGTCCAGACCTAATTGGAATTACATGGAAGTTTAATTTTCCATTTTTATCAGAAAATTATTGGTTACTGGGGCAAAATTAGGACAGCAGGTGTACAATTAATTTAAGATTGTTATCAAAGATAACAAAATTATCAATATCAACCAACTGCTTTTGCAGATTGGTATAGCTTTTTGTTTTAAATTATAAGGCCCAAGTCATGATTCTTTTTCTATGATAAACAATATGAAGGATAATTGCAAATAACCATTAAGCACACAAAACATAAAAATGGTAATTTCTCTTAGACTTGTACAAGTCTGATCAATTTTAGACTTGTTCAGGTCAAAATTGCTCAAAAAAACCTATAATTCAGACTTGAAGAGGTCTAAAATAATAAGACTTACTAGAGTCTGTCCCCTGACTGACTAATATAATAGCACTAAAAACAAACACACCACCAATATAAGTACATGTATAATAAATGTAGTCATACAGTATAGTGGAAAATTTTTGTCGGGGGTTAATTTTTGCCATTTTTGCGGGTACAAGTCGTTAGCAAAATTTAAACCTGTATAATACAATACCATTCCCAAAAATCATTTTAATGAACCTGAGATTATACTTGTATATAACGGTTTTAAATCAGCAGAAATCTTTGAGCACATTATTCTATTAAACATTGAAAAATGTGACAGTGGAATTTTAATTGTGTTTTTATTAGCCCATGCTTCTACAATGTTTTATGACTTGAGTGTACTTTACAGATATAATAAAACCATTATTTTATGTTTTTATATAATTTTACCAAATTTCCAACCGCAAAAAAACAAATGCCCTGATTTTAGATCAAATCCAAAAAAATTATACCCTGCAAAAATTTCCCGCTGTACGGTACAAGATTTCTTGGCTTGTATCAATGGGAATGATTAGAAATTTTATCTGCAACTTGGAAATGATGAGTATGGTTTTTACATAGCTTCCATTTCTGTGATGTTATTCCCAAAATTTTAATTTTGAAAGTATGATTTTGTAAAACTTCAGGAAATCACTGTGTCCAGCAAATTACTGTATCAAATTGCTCTCATGCCTACAAATTCTGACAGATTTTCATGAAATTTATACCACATGCTTATACCACTAATACCTTGGTCAAGTTTGAAAATCAGCCTCAGTCGATATTTTTTTATGGAGTTATGGGACTTTGAACAAGAAAGTGAGACTGTTTTAGCCAAAAATTGACCTTGTAAGCGTTCTCATGCCTACAAATTTTGACAGATTTTCATGATATTTATACCAAATGTTTATACATGTACTACTAATACCTTGGTCAAGTTCAAAAATCAGCCTTGGTCGATACTTTTTGACAGAGTTATGAGACTTTGACCAAACTTATGACTCCGTTTTATCCAAAAATTGTAAGCGTTCTCATGCCTACAAATTTTGACGGATTTTCATGAAATTTATACCAAATGTTTATACCACTCATACCTTTGTTAAGTTTGATCATCAGCCTTTGTCGATACTTTTTGTACCTCACACATTTAATTCTGGAACAGCCCTGAATGTTTGAAAATATTGCTATTTCATATACAGTATACTAGTATATTGCTTGACCGGCGGGGGACCCAGGAATTCTATTCTTGTTAGAATTTTGAATGTTCAAAATCTTTTTGAGCACCAAAGAATTGCTTGAATATATGATTTTGTGCCAATTAAAAAAAAAACTTTAATTAGTCTTAGGCATTTTAAGGCACTTTAACGAAATTATTGGGCATCAGCATGCTTTATGTAACATTTTCTTTTACAAAATTAAAAACTTAACTCCAAAATTTAGGAGTTTGCATTGCAAGAAACATGATGGACTTGGCCAATCACAATATCCTAGAGCTTTCATTTGAAAGTTAGAGCATAACAAGAGGTTACCCGATATTTATCAATGATCATTAAACCAAATTTGCAAGGTTAGTAACTTATAATTAAGGCCCGAAATAAATGCAAAAATATTCTCTTACTCATAAATTACTGAAAGTAGCCCATAATAGAAAAATATTCTAGATTCTCATCCCAGCTTACCGCCTCAAAAAAGTTTATTTTGATTTGGCCAGTTTGGGTAAATTTCTATTAAAATGACAGAATTTTTCGCAAAATTTGATAAGAAATATGAAATAGAATTTGAAGCTTGCCCAAAATTTGGAGAAAAAAATGGGTGAGAATCTAGGAATTATTGTATTATGGCCTTAATAAGTTAAAATTCAGTGGAATGCTTTTGGTGTATTGTATTCTTGTTATCTTTTTATTTTACAGGTATTTAAAATGTGACCTTGAGAATTTTGAACTACAAGAATTACAGATGAAGTTTGATGTGATATTGGTAGAGCCACCTTTAAAACATTACAATATTGCTAACGGAGCTGTCTATGACAAGTATTGGAGTTGGGATGAAGTATGTATCTTTTGAAAGAGAGAATCAGATAGGATTATATAGTGTAAAATGAAATTTTAATTTCTGGAATAAAATATTCAACTTGGCATTCATATGAACAGTTACATATAGCAAAGGAAGGGAACAAATTTCATGATATTTCCCCCTTGGTAGTGGATTAAGTATTGCCAGCTGCTATATATTCAGAATTCTTGTGAAATATTGTGAAAAAATGTTTAGCTAAATTTTGGACTTTGATTCAGAAATTTAAGTGTATGAATCTTACATGTATTAGCTAAATTAAACTTAAAACTTACATTGATTTAATTTCAGATAGAAAGATTAGATATCCCAGCTGTTGCAGCACAACGTTCATTTCTATGGATATGGTGCGGGAATGCTGATGGTTTGGAAAGAGGGAGGGATGTAGGTATTAAACATCTAGCAAATAGGAAACTGTCATCCAGATCAAATTGTTTGGACAGTCAGTCTGTCTTTGTTTTTTTAGTCTTTCGCCAAAGAATGGATAAATCTTGAGATGAATTCTTCAGGCTGGACAGTAAGGATTATAAACACAACTGCACACATCCAATCTTTTGTTTAATATCCTCATGCATCAAATTTTCAGTTTTTCATAACACTGGTTATTTTATTTAATTTTAAATCAGTACTGTATTTGTACTTATTTTCACGTTGTATTTATTTTCAGGACTTTTGTGATAGGTAATTTTTTTATGCCTCCGCTGTTAGGCAACTGGGGCATTAAGTTTTACCCTTGTCTGTATGAACGTCTGTAGGTACGTCCAAAATTTTTGTCAAGAATTTCTCAGCCTGTGTTTGCAGGAATGATTAACCGGGTTTTCCGTCGGAAAAATCCTTTTATTAAAATGGTGAAAATGGCATGCGGCTGCCAAATGAGTACATCATTTGTCCGGAGCAAATCTCCTACAGTATTTGAGACAGGAAGTTTTTATTTTGCAGATCAATTGTACATATATTAAAGTTGTGCATGGTACTTTCAATTGATTTTTGATAATTTATATAAAAAATATCCGTTGTTGAACTTAGTCATTTTTATGTCAAATTTTTAACAATAGGGTTCCCCCTTTGTCCGGAGTTAATCTACTACAGTATTTGAGACGGGAAGTTTTTATTTTGCAGATCATTTGTACATATATCAAAGGTGTGCATTGATTTTGATTTTTGATAATTTTTGTCAAAAATATCAGTTGTTGAACTTAGTCATTTTTACGTCAATTATTTACCTATATGGTGTCCCATTTGTCTAGAACAAATCTCCTACAGTTTAAAAGACAGTAAGTTTTTATAATGCAGATCCTTTGAACCTGTGTCAGAGGTGTACACAGTACTTTTATTTTCCTTTTTTATTAAAATCCAAGTTGCTGAACTTTCAGAAATAGGCTACTTTGATTGAAGGCTTTACAGTGAAAATTAATGAAAATTATAAGTACATTTCAAATATTCAGGGTCAACCCATGTGTAGGATATACTGTCCATGTAAAAGAAAACCCGGTTTGCTGTCACATTGACAGCTTTCCTCTTGTTTGATATTTGGTCTGATGATTTGGTATGATGGGTTGTACCATGTTTCCCCTTTTTCAAGTCCATCACTCATCTACTTCCTGTTTGCCGACATATCTGTATTGGAGAGGCATTCATGTCCCATGGGCACATTTTCTTTTATTTTTCACAAAAATATAGCTTCCATTTACAAATCGAAAGCATCATTTGTGTATTGACTTAAAACCTTGCATTATTAAACAAAAATGACCAACTTTATTAACAAATACCGTTTTCAGTTGTAGATAATACGCATTTATACATTATACGCACCCCCAAATCGGCCAAAAAATCCCTGGAAAAAAGCTTGTTCTACTGTATAATACGCAGGGGATTTTAGACAAATAGTTGATAGTGTAGGAAAGTAGAAAATCGTGACATATTCGTGGCAGAAATAGTAAAATACGGCTGTATGTAAAGATTGAACATCAATGCTAAACGGCAGAAGATGATGGGTTAAAAATGTGTCATCAACAGTTGCTATATACTTGGAAGCTAGCGAGATTTATTGAGTATAATTGTTCTTTCATAGACCTAAGGAAATATTAAAATCGGCAATAGCTTTTGATATACAACAACAGTATTGTTACATACAGCTCATTGTAATTCTTACTAGAAAAAATAAATGCCTTATCGTAATTACGTTTTCTATAATACCGGTACCTATCTAATGATCAAAAGAATATCCATTTGTATTTATTGTCTTTCAAAAATAATTATTCTTTTTGCCCAGCTTGGGATGTGACCACGCTTCCTTTTATGTGTGAGAAGAAAGGGTTTATTAATGTCACTGTGACAGCTTATCCGTATGATCATAATTCACAAGGTTTACATAATCACAGTTAATTATCGATGGTCACTGTTCAAATAGACAACTTATCCCAATAATCACAATTCACAAAGTTTATACATTATCATTGTCAAAACACTATAATTACATAATTTCTATACATGCATCTCTAATTAGTGTCTACACTTCCCCTCAATGACCCTCAACAGCTGATTGCACATTTTACCTTGAACTGTTCCCGGTAACATCAACAGATAGATAATAAAATTGCTACCGGAAACCAGTCTTCATAATGTGTATATTTTAATAGAGATTTAGCTTTCCATCATTGTCAAGAGGAAAACAATAAACAATAAAATATAATGATGTCACAAACTTTTTGTTTTGTTTTGGCGGTCGGAAAAACAATGACAAACGAGCATAACAATAAATATTGGAGTTTATTATGGGATTTATTTACATTTGACAGTAGAAATAGGTATGATAGCCATTCTTTCACCCGAAAACCCACTGAAATACATCCGGCAGCAAAAGCTTTGTTGTTTTTCAACTATAAAATGAACTACGTGCACGTTCACAAAACGAATGTAGAAAATACACAAACTTGATCTCATTGCAAACATTTTTAATTAATAACACTAACAACAAGGTTAAAAATCTTTATTGGTGTACAAACATACCTTTTAACTTACCTAACGAACTTGGACTGGATTCAATGGTGATTTCTGGCCGCTACGTTGCAAAATTACATTGAGGAAAAATGGGATTTTTGTGCGTTGTGATAGATTATACGCACCCCTTCTATAAAAATTATTTTCAAGTAAAAAATGTGCGTATAATCTACAACTGAAAACGGTAGATAAACCAGGTAAAATCAATCAAGAAAAAAAGTACCAGGTAGATACTTGCCAACTTCCACTTCTATGGTATTGTGAAAAGCGACTGACTTATGGGTCAGATAACTTTTAATTTTGACATTATTGATAAAACTGTTTTTACAGGCATGTCAAATTTCATTCATCTGTTTGAAAATTTTACAGTTTACATTTCTGTTATTTCCAGACTTGACCAATCCACATTTAAGTGTTTCTATTTCACCTGCTGAAATGCATGTACCAGCTGTATATCGAAAATAATGTTCCCTGAGCTTGTAATCATAATATGTAAATACTGACCATTATGGGTATAATCTGTTTCATTAAATACGTGAATTTAACTACATGGGAACTTGTGTGTAAATCATGAAAATAAGTACATATGCAAAAAAAAAAAAAAAAGGATAATTACATTTTTATACGACCGCAAAAATTTTTGCGGTCGTACAATGGTATGGTGCTGTCGTCGGCGGCGTCGTCGTCATTGTTGTCGTTGTCTGTAGACACTTTTGTTTCTGGTCAATGACTTTAGTTTAAGTTGACCAATCCTTATGAAATTTTAACACAATGTTCTTTGGCACAAAAGGAAGGCTTGGCTCAGTTTTGGTCATTGTGGCCCCACCCATTTTGAAAAAAAGGGGCCGAAAAGTGTTAAATTTGTTGTTTTAACATATTTGACTGTAGAATCTTTATCATTTATCAGATTTTGATGAGGTTTCTTTCAGTGTCTTCCTGAGGAAATTTCCAATCAGTAGAATGCCAACAGATTTCGTGTGGCATGTACCGTTCACGAGATATATGGGGCCCAATTTCAAAAAATTAATTTTAATTTTTAGTCCGATTAGTTTTTTGCAGTGGATTCCTTATGAAAAATTAATATAGTGCTGCACCATTAGATTTTTGATAACTTGTTTTTTTATCAATCTATAAGGGGCCCAACAGGGCAAAAATTGAAAACCTGCGGATTACCTGAAATTTTTATTTTTCATCCAATTTCAATGGGATTTTTTTCTTTTGATTCCTCTCATTGTACGCTTTAAGTAGTATGTCGACAGATTTGGCATAGCTCTTACCGTTTCCGAGCTATTAGGGGTCAAAAGGGCCAAAATTGCAATTTTTAGAAATATGTAAAATCTTTATTTTACATGAGATTTTGATGGGATTTTTTTCTTTGGATTCCTCTCAATGTAAGCTTTCAGCAGTATGTCAACAGATTTGATGTAGCTCTTACTGTTTCCGAGCCATAAGGGGTCAAAGAGGTCAAAATTAGAAATATGTGAAGTCTTTATTTTTTATTAAATTTGGTGGGATTTTTATCTTTGGATTGTTCTCATTTTAAGCTTTCAGTGATATGGCAGTATATTTTGCATTGCTCTTTGGTTTCCAAGCTATAATGGGTCAAAGGGGCCAAATTGCAATACTTCAAAATATGTGAAATCTTTATTTTTCATTGGATTTCAACCTGAGTTTCTTCTTTGGATTTTTCTTGATGGTAGTCAACAGAATTTCTTAGCTCTTACAATATCTTAGTAATAAGGGATTAAAAGAGCTAATTTTTATTTTCACTAGTTTGTGTCCAGTTAATTTCTGTGACAAGGTCCTTATTGTGTCCACCAAATTACTGTGTCCACATTAATTTTAGTTTACATTTGTCCAAATTTCAGTGGCCGACATGCTGTGGTCGTATCATGCTGCGCTTGGCGTAGCCCTTTATTCAAATTTCAGTGGATATCATGCTGCGCTCGGCGTAGCCCTTTATTCAAATTTCAGTGGACGACATGCTGGGGTCGTATCATGCTGCGCACGGCGTAGCCCTTTATTCAAACCTTGTCATAAACTTTAACTGATAGGATTGTTATTTTGTCAGAAGGTGGTCTAGCTGTACTAAAATAAGTGAATCTTTTTCATACCTGCAACCATGACACATTTTAGTGTAAAATGAAATTCACGTTTTCATGTCTTTTCAACAAACTGAACAAAAGCACCTGTAAACTGGTAAAAATTTTAGTTGGATGGCCTTTTATTATCCCCTTGCCCAATGGAGTTGGGGTGGGGATATAGCATCTTGCCCTCTCCATCTGTCCGTCCTTCCGTTCGTCCCACCTCAGGTTAAAGTTTGTGTTTAGGTTCATATCTGAAAAACTACATGTGGCACATCAATCATCTTTGGTCAGTGGATGGGTCTTGGAGAGTGATGCTGCTTCAGATGATAATTGGGGCACTCTGACCTACATTTTATGCTTCAATGACTCTGGTGAAAGTTTGCGTTAAGGTTCATATCCAAGAAACTACATATGGCACATCATTCATCTTTGGTCAGTGGATTCATCTGGGAGAGTGCTGCTGCTTCAGATGATAATTGGGTCACTTTGACCTACATTTTATGCTTCAATGACTCAGGTTTAAGTTAGTGTTAAGGTTCATATGTGGCACATCAATCATCTTTGGTCAGTGGATGTGTCTTGGGGAGTGATGCTGCTTCAGATGATAATTGGGTCATTCTTACCTACATTTTATGCTTCAATGATTCTAGTTAAAGTTTGTGTTAACGTTCATATCTGAGAAACTACATGTTGCACATCAATCATCTTTGGTCAGTTGATGCATCTTGCAGAGTGATGCTGCTTCAGATAACAATTGGGTCACTCTGACCTACATTTTATGCTTCAATGACTCTGGTGAAAGTTTGTGTTAATGTTCATATCTGAGAAACTACATGTGGCACATCAATCATCTTTTGTCAGTGGATTCATCTTGGAAAGCCTTGCAGCTTCAGATGATAATTGGGTCACCTTGACTGACTTGGGTTAAAGTTTCCATTAATGTTTATATCTGAAATACTTCATGTTACTCATCAATGATCTTAATGTTCAGTGAATTTACCTTCCACATTCATACATCTTTTGATTATATTAGGGTTATTATTTCTTGACAGCGGGCAAGGGGATTAGCTGTCCTTTGCGACTGCTCCCACTTCTAGTAAGATTTGTTTTGGTACATATTGGATATCACATAGCTGCCAGGTCTAAATAGTATTCTTATTTGTCAATATTTGAAAATAATTTTGTCAGAATTTATTTTATGCCCTCAGATCAAGGATTGGGGGGCATATTGTTTTTGTCCTGTCTGCCTGTTTGTCTGTGCGTCCAAAACTTTAACCTTGGCTATAACTTTTGAACTATGTAAGGTAGACTTTTCATACTTGGCAAGTGTTTAGGTCTAATCAAGATGAACATAAAAATCCGCCAAAAAGGTAGGTCAGGTCAAAGGTCAAGGTCACAGAGGTTAAAAAGGGGTGAAATTGGCTTTTTTCACATATAATTTATCCTATTGAGACAGGGTTTGTTTTTTGTTATTGCTAATAAATTGCGCAACTGTAGTATATCTACAGATTTTAGTTAGCATTTATCGTTTGTGTGAAACAAAAGGCCCAAAGGGGTACAAATGGAAAAAATGAATTTTAAGATTTTTTGTCGGATCTAGATGCAGTATTTTTCTG
The DNA here is from genome assembly GCA_002080025.1 of Modiolus philippinarum. Taxonomy (NCBI): domain Eukaryota; kingdom Metazoa; phylum Mollusca; class Bivalvia; order Mytilida; family Modiolidae; genus Modiolus; species Modiolus philippinarum. The sequence continues at coordinate 63,574 of MJUU01028644.1, forward strand.
TAGGTTTCTTATAGCATGTTTTAACAGATACATTTAAAAATTAAAACCATTTCAATAAACAAGAGGCCCAAAGGGGCTTCATCTGTTTCAGAATAAAGGTGTTGAATTGGGTGTTTTTATGGTAATAAACAACTTTCGAACTATGTAAGATGCACTTTTAATACTTGGCAAGTGTATAAGTCTTGTCAAGAGGAACATAAATATGCAAAAAAAATATAGTCAAAGGTCAAGGTCACAGGGGTCAAAAATGGGTAAAATTGGATATTTTCATATATTTTACTCATTTACTGTAGAATCTGGGGGCATATGTAGTGTTTCACATCTTGTTTATATTCAGCAATGGTGACCCGCACAAAAACGTTTTAATTAGCTGGGTGATTTACAAGCCCCTGCATGCCTTTATTTTCTTGAGTCAATACAGGAAGTAGTTCATTGTTTTCAACGAAAGAAGTTTGTAATTATATTGTATTCCTTGTATTAAGCGCCCAGGGTGCTTAGAAAATGTTAAAAGGGGTGCTTATTTAGTGGGTCAAAAACCGTGTTCCAAAACGAAGCTCTTGCAAAAAATTTCTTCGATCTTTCAAAAGAACACAGTCTAATCAATTTAAAAATGCTTTAAATATCAAAATCTTTAACAAACAAAAGAGAATAGTAAGGCAGGTCAGTTGTTTGAAATGAAAAACATGATAACTTAACATGAATAATTCAGGACCTTTCCGTCTCCGATTCTCTCCACTCGGATAATGTAGCGATCATAGTGAGTGGAATATAATGACTGGATTATTCGGGTTAATGATAACTCAATTGTTTACAACGGGAAACTTAGCTGCATACTCATGTGCAATTGATAGAAACAAATCAATGACGGGAAAACCTATGAAATAAATACGGAAATTACATTTTCAGTTGGAATTTTGAGGGGGCACTTAAGGATTTTAAACAAAATAAAGGATGGGGACGCTCAAGGGTGATTTATATCTAATCCATTAGTAGTGCCAACGTTAATTGTTTTCCATCGATTAAGATCTAGTAAAAGAGTTAGCATGTGGCAAACTTATAAGTACACTTCAAGTTAATAAATAGTTTGTATTTAGGAGATATTTAATTTCTACAATAAGAACTAATTTGATTATGAAATTTCTCATATGGAGTTAAATGAAATTTGCAAATTAATGACAATGTTGTCAGGTTATTAGCTGAGTTTTTAAACATTTGAAAATTTATTTAACAAGTTATGAGAGATTTCATAATTAACATGTTTAAATTGTAGAAAATGTTTCACTTATACCATGATGTAAAACACAGAGGATTATGTTCCGAATATATTTGGAGGGAAAGGACAAGGTGCGATAAGGGCATATTTGGCCCTTAATTTCGATGATTTTTTAAGTTGCATCTGAATATTTTCTTTTATGTTTGTTTGAAAGTTAAGACCCCACTAAAGAAAAAATGCAAATTTTTTAACCTGACGTCACAGTAGGTACAGTTCTTACATCACTTTTTAAGATGCTTTTGCACGTTTTCATAGAAATGCAAGGAATTTGGCATATTTTCGAGCGTTTTTTTAATTGGGAATATAGAGCGCATTCAAGAACCAATTAGATAATTTACCAGCTTGTTAGTACAGATGCGTTGGACCTCCCATATAAATATTTTTGTGATTCTTGCATGCGCTCTATATTTCCTCTCAAGATAAAGTGGTCAAAATTGGTCAAATTTGTTATTTTTCGACAAAATGTGCAATTTGTCCCATTTTCTACACTGAAAACTCTGTAATCGTACATCAATACTTGAGTAATCTTCCTGTTCACTGTTAATCCATATCCATAGAACATCTCAACAAAAAACATTATGAACTTAAGCATTCGTATTTTTTAGGCCAAATAAGGCCCTTACCACACCTACTCCTTTCACAAAAGTTGTTCGCTCTTTAGAGATGAGAAATATTTTTATCACACAAGTCAAGCTTTAGTTAAATTTGCTAGCAATTAGAGAAATATGTTTATTCAATAGGTCATGAGTCCATTATTTCTTGTTTACTGGTATTTGATGCAATTATATCTGCCTTCAATTACACAATAGTTCCTACCTCAAAAGTCCTGTATTGTTATTGTCATTTCCTCAATTCCTCATGTTATTTGTTCCAGCTAATTCAGAAAAACTTGATCAACATGTATCAGTGTTGTTATAAAAATCACAAATAGAAAAATATGTAAGATTATGAAGTGAATGTACATGTGACAAAAACTCACATGATACATAGAAAACTCCAGTAACTTTTCCTTAATCCCTCATGGAACAATATGGAGTAGTATCCTATTGCTGATACTCCATGTACTTATTGCAGATGGATATTTAAAACAATGCAGATGCACTTAAGATGTCACAAAGGGAAATCTAAACAATGGCAGTAGAATACCCAAGGAACGTAAATCAAATGCCAGAGACATGGTAAACGAGTACACCAGAAAACGTATGATCAATGACATAATACACATACAGAATTAAGCAAACATCACAATGATAACATTCAAAACTAAGCACTCACAGTGTAAACTGTCATAAAAATTGAGAGTGACATCAGAACACAAATCCATTCTGCAAGGCAATCTCAAAGCTCCTTTGCCACACCATGACCACTAAAACTACAACAACCAATTTTAGATGTGAAAACATATGTATATCAAAAAAGATAGCTTTAGCTCACACACATACATGAAGATCATTTTATTATCAAGACCAAACAGTATAGCAAACTGAAATATTTATCTGAATTATTTCAGCTCAGCCCTTTAATTTTGAAAATCTGTAAACTGGCTTTGGAGTTATTGCCCTTTTTCTGTAAAAATTTTTAGATTTAAATGTTTTTTTTTGTTTTATATATATAAAAAAAAACTCTAACAGATAGAGGTCAACTTTAAATTGTAAAAATGTTAAGCATGTCAAGATTTACCCACCTAGAGATTTGGAAGAAAATCTGAGTACTCATATAGGGGTTGTTGGCCTATATTGGTTGAATTTTAGGTGATGTTATACATTGTGTTGTATATCTTAAAAACAATAAGAAATAAAGGTAAAGTTTAAATTGTATAAATGGTGAGTGTATCAAGATCTACCAACCTGTCAATTTTGAAGAAAAATCTGAATACCCATATAGGAGTTTTTGCTCTTTATTGGTCCAATTTTTGGTGAATTTATACATTTTGTCTTGTATTTTAAAAATGATTAAAGGTAAAGGTTAAGTTTAAATTGCAAAAATGTTCAGTATATCAAAATCTACCAACCTGGCAGTTTTCCTCATCAAAGATGGCCTCCAATAAGAACTTGCTTAACACTGAATCCTACGGGAATCTTCTCCTCTGAAACTACATTTTCTATTGGAACCAAACTTGGTCACCATTGTCCTTTGTTGGCCAATTATGAAAAATGTTCCCAGCAAGTTCACATAAAAACAAGGTGGCTGCCAGCAGGGAACATAGTTTAACATAGAACCCTGTGGAAAATACATTTGTAGATCTTCACTGAAACTGCTTTAACAATTTAAACCAAATTTAGTTGCACTTGTCCTGTTGGTGGCCCCCTTTAAAGTTTGTGAAAAAAATTTTAATGTTGATGGCCACCAGGGGAAATAAAGTTAAACATAGAACTCTATGGAAAATGCATTCAAAGATCTTCTTTTCTGACACATTGAGAGCCTCTAGTTTTAAGTTTTTAAGATGTAAATAATTTTTCAATCATACAAATAATGTTTTGTTAGCAGATAACTACTGGTACTGTTTAATTGTGAGTGACATGAGTATATCTTTTTCAGTGCTTAAAAAGATGGGGTTTTAGAAGATGTGAAGATATCTGTTGGATCAAAACAAACATGAGCAATCCATCTCGTAGTAAAGCATTGGAACCTGGATCTGTATTTCAAAGAACTAAGGTAAATAACAACTCAGTAGAATAATGTCATGATACTGAATTTGGTGGATCTTCTCCTCTGAAACTGCTGGGCCAATTGAAACCAAACTTTTCCACAATAGTCCTTGGGTGGTCCCCAACAAAAATGGTGTTTTTTTCAGGTCCATGCATTATCCAAGATGGCCGCCAGCGGGAAACATAGTATTAACATTGGACCCTAAGGGAAAACTTGTTCAGAGATCTTCTTCTCTGAAAGTACTGAGCCAATTGGCACCAAACTGCCACAATAGTCCTTGGGTGGTCCCTTACAAAAGGGTGTTTTTCAGGTTTGTGCTGTATCCAACATGGCTGGCAGAGGGGGACATAGTTTTAACATTGGACCTTATGGGAAAACACATTCAAAGATCTTCTCATCTGAAACAACTGGGCCAACTGGAACTTATCTTGGCCACAATAGTTCTTGGGTGGTTCCTTGCGAAAAAAGTGGTTACAGGTCAGCATGATATCCAAGATGGCCGCCAGTAGGAAACATAGTTTTAACACTGGACCCTATGGGAAAACACTTTGAAAGATCTTTGAAACTACTGAGCCAATTGGTACCAAATTTGGCCACAATAGTCCTTGGATGGTCCCTTACAAAAAAGGTGTTTTTTCAGGATGGAGCTACATCCAAATACAACATGGCTGCCAGCAGGGAACATAGTTTTAACATTGGGCTGTATTGGAAAAAATGTTCAAAGGTCTTCTTCTCTGAAACTACAGGGCCAATTGTAACCAAACTTGGCCACAATAGTTCTTGGGCGGTTCCCCTCCAAAAAGATCTTTTTCAGGTCTGCACTATATCCAGCATGGCAGCCAGCTAGGAACTTAGTTTTTATTGGACCCTATGGAAAAAACATTCCAAGATCTTCTCTAAAACTGCTGAGCCAATGGAACCAAACTTGGTCACAATAGTGTCATGTGGGCCTCTGCAAAGAAAAATGTTTTTTCAAAGTTCACACTTTTTCCAAGATTGCTGCCTGCAGGGAACATAGTTTAACATTGGATCCTATGGGAAACATAACAGAGGTCATCTCCCCTAACACTACTTGGGCATATTGGAACTATAGTTTAACAATGGTCTCTTTAATATAAAATGTCTATGTTAATCAAGAGCCAGGCCATTATTTGTCTTTACCTAAGAGTGCTTCACTTAAAATATTTCCATTTTTTTTGTCCTATTAGAATCAAAATAATTCATGGGAGCTTGAATATATTCTGATTTTACCAGGGGTTGGCCCTTTATGTCAATATTTTACCACTTGCTGACACTCAGAGTAAAATATATGGCATAAAGGGCCAACTCGTGGTAAAATCAGTACATATTAAAGATCACATGAATTATTTTTTTTAAATAAAAAATGTAGACAATCATATACCTGTACATGTACTATTGATTTGAAATAATAGAAATTAAAAATGAGAAAATGTTTATATTAGGGTATTTATTAAGACTGTTAAAAACAAATGTATCAAATTTTCAGTTAAATCTGTTATACTTTCTTTGTTGGCTAATAAACTTTAACTCAGGATAATCAACAGAACTGTTTTCTTTACTAGGTATGAAGTTTCATGATTACAAATCCCAATATGTTCAGCTGATTTATACTGGATCAGCTCTGTGAATTTTTATACAAGGCTTCTGTTGTGTACTTATTTAGAGATAATTCAAGTTGTTTGAAAAAATGAACAGATATAACTAATTAAACTATAGACAGTTTTAAAATAATGATGTGTTACATGGATCAGATTTCCTAACAAGCAAACTGTACACATGGATCACTTTTTACTAGGCAACAGTCCAAACCGTAAATTGATTTCAATATGGTATCTACAAATTCTTTGCTAATTTCTTTAACTTTATACAGCAATTTTTGGATTTATTAATTTAAGGAGGCTCACTCTTGATCTTGTTTATATCAAAGATTTCTTGAAATCTATTTTATTTTACTAAGCCTTTATACAGCAATTTTTGGATTTATTAATTTAAGGAGGCTCACTCTTGATCTTGTTTATATCAAAGATTTCTTGAAATCTATTTTATTTTACTAAGCCTTATGGACTAAATGGAATGGTAAAAAGATATATATTGGTCGGCATGCTTTTAACCGAAATTCAAGACATTAGAAATTTGACAGGAAATGGATTACTATGGATTTCCCCTTAATATAAGGACTATTTTTGTCTTAAAACTATGAATTTTGTGAAAACTTACATGTCAAGTGTCTTAATTTGACCTATAGAAGACATTCATGAAATAGAAGGTGAAGGTGCATGTGCCAAATTCTTTAAGCCATTAAACTGTAGAAAACCAGAAGAGTTCTGAGATCTGACAAAATTTCAAAAATGTGACGAGTGATCCACCCGAACAAGTTTAATTTCCACCTGCTTAGTCTTTTTGCCTCATGGACTTTGGCTTTTGAAAATTCTGTTATGTAATTTTGTTTTTACCCCCATTTGCTAAGAAAATACAGTGAATGAAAAATGCAAAGTGAATATTTTGCTATATGGTGTGAGGTTCCTCACTGTGTTGAAGACCGTACGGTGACCCCTAGATGCTTTGTTTTGGGTCGTTTTAACCTGGATATGGGATGTTGTCTCCTTGACATTTACCCCATTTCCTTTCTTTTTCATATTTGGACGATTTGCTATAGTACAATAAATTTATTTGCATTTGCAAAGAAATATTGTTGGATTTAGAGCATTGCTTTATTTACAAAGCTAAAGAAGAGAATCAGATTAGAATTTTAATACAGGGCATTTGTCCTGTTTAAATGCCAATAGCAAATAATTTCCTGTTATATTAAATGGCTAATTCACTCTGGCTAAGTTATTAGTTGACAATATACATCAAGTCTGTTTTTCTGTTTTAGGAACATTGTTTAATGGGGATTAAAGGAACTGTCAAACGTAGTACTGATGGAGATTTTATTCATGCAAATGTGGACATAGACTTAATTATTGAAGAAGAAAAAGAATATGGTAGCAAGGAAAAACCAATTGAAATTTTTCATATGATGGAACATTTCTGTCTAGGGAGAAGACGTTTACATTTATTTGGACGGGACAGTACAATTCGGCCAGGGTGGCTCACTCTTGGAGATGAATTGACAAGCAGTAATTTTGACAGAGATATTTATATGAATTATTTTCCAAATCAAGAAAGTTTAACAACTGGATGTAGTGATGAAATAGAGAGATTACGGCCAAAGTCTCCTACACCAAAAGATGGTACATCAAGTCGAGGAGGGAGAGGTGGACAAACGTTCAGAGGGAGGGGTTCCTCAAATCCAAGAGGAGCACCAGGGGGTAGGGGTAGAGGTGAACATCGAGATAGAGGAGCTTTTCAAGGGGCTAGCAGACCAAAAGGGAGTTATCCACATAGATAATTTTTTATGGGTCATATATATCATGCAATTTATTTTAGTACATTAAATAAATATCTTGTAATGTAGTTCCATTTATATTTAAGATTTATATGAAAGATGAAAAAGAGATACATGTATTGCAGAAATTTTCAAGAATATTTTCCAAGATGAAGTTCTCTTTCTTAGTATTTCATAATTATGCATCCACTATTGGACCATGGGGGCATAAAGTTTTACCGTCCATCTGGAAAACTTCGTCAAAGATTTTTTATGTACATGTGTATATACAGTGAAAGCTTTCTGAATTGAACCCCTTTGGTACTGAAGTTTTAGTTCAGTTTAGACGATAGTTCAGTTAACAAAGGTTCCAAATATGTCGAAATAGTTACTACGGGCATTTGATTAAGACAAGTTTTTGGTATCAGTCAAGGTTCTGTTTAGGTAGGTAACTGTAGTAATGTTTTCATATGTCATTCCTTTTCCAGGTCTGTCACTAATCAACTTCTGTTTTCCCAGATATAGATTGATATTTTCAGAACAATTATATTTTGTGTCTCAGCATGTACATGTTTAAATGATTTGATGTTTTGTGTGAAGCTTAACTATGGCAAGGTGTACCGCCTCCCATTTCCAGGTCTGTCTCATCTAATTCCTGTTTATTGTTACATTCATTGATCATATATTTAAAAATTTTATGAAATTGTTTATTGAAAATTTCATGTCTTGGACTTTGTCATTTTAGCTCAATGCAAACCATATGTTGACCACCTGGTATCCACCACAGTGACTACTCGTCTTAAACCACTGATTGGAATTTCATGAAACTTATGCAGGAGCTTTATTACATATTGTAGATGGGCACTACGCTTTTTGTTTTCCAATAATTCCTTTTTTCGAGATTTTTGAAATTTTTTGGACTTTTTGCTCAATGCAAACCATATGTTGACCACCTGGTATCCACTACTCCTCTTAAACTTTCATGAAACTTATGCAGGAGCTTTATTATATATTGTAGATGGGCACTACATATTATGTTTTCCAATAATTCATTTTTTCTAGATTTTTGAAATGTTAAGACTTTGTCATTGTAGCTCAATGCCAATTGCTGGTTTCCACTACTTCTCCTAAACCAATGATTGGAATTTTATGTAACTAATGCAGGAGCTTATTAACATATTGTAGATTGTCAACTGTGCATTTTATTTTCCAACAATTCCTTTTTATACCCCGCCACGCGAATTTGCGAGGTATTATGTGATACCCTCAGTCGTGTGTCCGTCTGTCCGTACATCCGTCCGTCCCCCGAAGGTTTCCGACTGATAACTTGTGAACGAAATAACACAAGGTCTTCAAACTTGGTATGCAAGTTGTTTACCACAAAACTCGGGACAGGTTCGATTTGGGTTAAGAGGTCTAAGGGGTTCTGGAGTTATGCCGCTTGAAACTTTGAAATTTTGCAAATTTTAGGGTTTCCGACTGATAACTTGTGAACGAAATAAATCAAGGTCTTCAAACTTGGTATGTAAGTTGTTTACTACGAAACTCAGGTCAAGATCCATTTTGGGTTCAGAGGTCCAAGGGGTTCTGGAGTTATGCCCCTTGAAACTTTGAAATTTTGTGAATTTTAGGGTTTACGACTGATAACTTGTGAATGAAATAACACAAGGTCTTCAAACTTGGTATGTAAGTTGTTTACCACAAAACTCAGGTCAAGTTAGATTTTAGGTTTAAAGGTCCAATGGATTCTGGAGTTATGCCCCTTGAAACTTAGAAATTTTTCAAATTTTAAGGTTTCGTACTCATAACTTGTGAATGAAATAACATACTGTCCTTAAACTTGGTATCTAAATTGTTTACCTAAAAACACAGGCAGAATATAATTTTGGGTTCAGTGGTACACATAGTTCTGTAGTTATGCCCATTTTAACATAGACATTTTGTGAAACGTGGCGGGGTATCATGTAATGCACCATTACTATTTTTTCCAAATATTTAAGAAAATTCAAGAAGACGTGGGGGGCGGGTGGTATCCGTTGCCAACTAGGCCACAGTAACTCTTGTTTGATAAATTTGTATGAAGCAGACATTCAAGCTGTAGTACAAGGAGTTATACTGTAGCTTCCCTTTCCATGTATGTCACTCATCTACTAGGTGTTTGCTAATAAATTGATTGATATTTTTGGAACAGGTTATGTTAATGCCCCTGCGAGGAGGGCATTTAGTTTTACCCTTGTCCTTACATACAAATTTTCTTCAAGGATTTCTCAGCTAGTGTATGCAGTAATGATTTGATATTTGATTTGAAGCTCTGGTATGATGAGTTGTACTATGTCTCCCCTTTTCAAGTCCATCACTTATCTACTTCCTGTTTGCTGATGTCTTTGATTTTTGTTCTATTATAGTCATATATTGAAAATTTTTTCGTCAAGGATTTCTCAGCTTGTGGATGCAGTAATGATTTGATAATTAGTCTGAAGTTTTGGTATGATGAGTTGTACATGTACTGTGTCTCTCCTTTTCAAGTCCATCACTTATCTACTTCCTGTTTGCCGATGTCTTTGATTTTTAGTTCGCCTCAACGAAGTTGAGGGGGACTATTGGAGTACCCCCGGCGTCCTCGTCCGCGTCTACGTCTACGTCTATGTCTACGTCTACGTTTACGTCCGCGTCCGCATTTGGGCATATATCTCTGCAACTATGCATGGTAGGATCATCAAACTTTGTATGCAGGTGCATCTTGGGCTATCTCACAGCCTCCNAAATAACACAAGGTCTTCAAACTTGGTATGCAAGTTGTTTACCACAAAACTTGGGTCAGGTTAGATTTGGGTTAAGAGGTCTAAGGGGTTCTGGAGTTATGCCGCTTGAAACTTTGAAATTTTGCAAATTTTAGGGTTTCCGACTGATAACTTGTGAACAAAATAAATCAAGGTCTTCAAACTTGGTATGTAAGTTGTTTACTACGAAACTCAGGTCAAGTTCGATTCTGGGTTCAGAGGTCCAAGGGGTTCTGGAGTTATGCCCCTTGAAACTTTGAAATTTTGTGAATTTTAGGGTTTACGACTGATAACTTGTGAATGAAATAACACAAGGTCTTCAGACTTGGTATGTAAGTTGTTTACCGCAAAACTCAGGTCAAGTTTGATTTTAGGTTCAGAGGTCCAATGGATTCTGGAGTTATGCCCCTTGAAACTTAGAAAATTTTCAAATTTTAAGGTTTCGTACTCATAACTTGTGAATGAAATAACATACTGTCTTTAAACTTGGTATCTAAATTGTTTACCTAAAAACACAGGCGGAATATAATTTTGGGTTCAGCGGTACACATAGTTCTGTAGTTATGCCCCTTTTAACATAGAAATTTTGTGAAACGTGGCAGGGTATCATGTAATGCACCATTACTATTTTTTCCAAATATTTAAGAAAATTCAAGAAGAGGTGGGAGCGGGAGGTATCCGTTGCCAACTAGGCCACAGTAACTCTTGTTTGATATTTTGTATGAAGCAGACATTCAAGCTGTAGTACAAGGAGTTATACTGTAGCTTCCCTTTCCATGTATGTCGCTCATCTACTAGGTTTTTGCTAATAAATTGATTGATATTTTTGGAACAGGTTATGTTAATGCCCCTTCGAGGGGGGGCATTCAGTTTTACCCTTGTCCTTACATACAAATTTTCGTCAAGGATTTCTCAGCTTGTGTATGCAGTAATGATTTGATATTTGATTTGAAGCTCTGGTATGATGAGTTGTACTGTGTCTCCCCTTTTCAAGTCCATCACTTTTCTACTTCCTGTTTGCCGATGTCTTTGATTTTTGTTCTATTATAGTCATATATTGAAAATTTTCGTCAAGGATTTCTCAGCTTGTGGATGCAGTAATGATTTGATAATTAGTCTGAAGTTTTGGTATGATGAGTTGTACATGTACCGTGTCTCTCCTTTTCAAGTCCATCACTTATCTACTTCCTGTTTGCCGATGTCTTTGATTTTATTCCATTATAGTCATATATTGAAAATTTTCGTCAAGGATTTCTCAGCTTGTGGATGCAGTAATGATTTGATATTTGGTCTGAAGCTTTGGTATGATGTGTTTNTAGGATCATGTAACCTTGCTTAGGCATGCAAATGCGATGTCAACATCCAGTCAAGATTTTGTTACTGTGACAAAGTGCCATAACGAGGCGAACTCTGTAATCGTTGATTACCTATGTTTTTCCATTATAGTCATATATTGAAAATTTTCGTCAAGGATTTCTCAGCTTGTGGATGCAGTAATGATTTGATATTTGGTCTGAAGCTTTGGTATGATGTGTTTTACTGTGTCTTCCCTTATTAAGTCCATCACTTATCTACTTCCTTTTTGCCGATAACTATTATTTTTTTCCATTATAGCCATATATTAAAAGAATTTTTGTTAAGGATTTCTCAGCTTGTGGATGCAGTAATGATTTGAAGCTTTTGTATGACGAGTTGAAATGTGTCTCCCCTTTTCAGGTCTGTCATTCATCTACTTCCAGTTTGCCGATAATTTGATTTTTTTCAATTGTAGCCCCATATTGACAATTTTTTGTGAAGGATTTCTCAGCTTGGGTATGCAGTAATAATTTGATATTTGGTCTGAAGCTTTGGTTGGTATGATGAGTTGTACTATGTCTCTCATTTGCAAGTCCGTCACTCATCTATTTCCTGTTTGACGAAAACTTTGATTTTTCCCATTATTGCCAAATTCTATTTCTTGTTTTCTGATATGTTGACTGATATTTTGGGATCAATTGGTGAAAAATTTTTTATAAAGATTTCTTGGCTTGTGCGTGTAATAATGATTTGGTATTTGGTCTGAACCTTCAGGATAACGAGTTCTACCTTACCTCTCTTTTCAAAATCTATCAATTCTCTTCTTGCTGTTTGCTGCTTTATATATGTTGATTGATTTTTGGAACAATTTTATATTAAAAATTTTTTGTCTTGTGTATGTAGTAATAATTTGATATTATGTCTGAAGCTTCAGAATAATAAGTTTCACTGTTCCTCCCCTTTCAGGTCTGTAATTAATCAACTCATATAAACCAGATGGAAGGTCTTTGTCCCAAACACACATTTTCTTTTTTTGATACCATACAGAGGTAGTGACAAGGTATTATGTGATACCCTGTCATGGGTCCATCCTTCTGTCTGTCTGTCTTTCAGTCTGTCACCAGAAGGTTTCTGATTGATAACTTGTGAACCAAATAACATACTGTCTTTCAAACTTGGTATGTAACTTGGTGACCACAAAACTCAGGCCAACTTTAATTTTGTGATAGACTTTTTGAAAAAAAATAATGAACTTTAACATTGGGTATATCTTTTGAATGGTAAGTGATATGACTTTCATATTTAGCATGTGCATTCTATGTGGCAAGACCTTTTAATTGGTACCAGAATATTTGACCTTGTGACTTGACCTTGGCATGTGAACAACTGCATAAAAACTTTAACATTGAGTATATCTTTTGAATGGAAAGTGATAGGGCTTTCATATTTTGCATGTGTATTCCTTGTGGAAAGGCCTATCAGTTGGTACCAGAATATTTGACCTTGGCATGTGCCTGTCAGGTAAAATTTCACCAGAAAAATGAAATTGTATTTGGTTTTATTTTTTTAAGTTTGCCTCAACAAAGTTTGAGGGGGACTATTGGAGTACCTCCTGATCCACTTCTTCACCCACGTCCACATTAAGGTATATATCTTAGTAACTATACAGGGTAGGGTCATCAAATTTTGATGCAGGTGCATCTTGGGTTGACTCACAGCCTCCAAGAAAATTAGGTCTCTGACTTATATTTTCCTCTTGAGTGACTTCAAATTCAAGTTTATGTCCGAGTTCAGATCTTGGTCACTATACATGGAAGGATAATGTAACCTTGCACATGCATGCATCTCTTATGGTAGGTCAGCATCCAGGCAAAATTTTGTCACTTTGACCTACATTTTCCGCTTGAGTGACCTACATTCAAGTTTACGTCCCGAGTTCAGATCTAAGTCACTGTACATGGTAGGATTATGTAACCTTGCACATGCAAGCATCTCTGATGGTAGATCAGCATCCAGTCAAAATTTTGTCACTTTGACATACATTTTCCGATTGAGTGACTAACATTAAAGTTTATGTCAGAGTTCTAATCTCAGTTACTGTACATGGTTTGCTGTGACAATGTACCATAACAAGGTGAACTTTGTAATTGTTGTGTGCAGCTGGAGAATGTAGACAGATTTTAGGTAGGGTTTATCATTAAAAGCCCATATGGTGGCCAAATGGTAAAATAGAGATTTTTTGTAAAATTTTGATATAGTTTTTAGCTCACCTGGCTCTAGCCAGGGATGAGCTTTTGTCATCATTTGGCCTCCATTGGCCGTCTGTTGTGAAGTCTTTATCCAAAGATCTTCTATGTAACCACTGGGCCAACTGGAACCAAACTTAGTCACAATTGTCATTCGGTGGTCCCCTTCCAAAAGGTCTGCACTCCATTAAAGATGAGCGCCATGAGGGATCATAGGTTAACATTGACCTATGGAAGACACATTCAACTAGAGAAAGAAAATGCCCCCGCTGCCATTATCCAATGTTTTTCCTGATGTGTTTACTTTCAAGTTTTGGATAAAATTTAGCTACTCTTATTTGTGTTTGTAAGACACATATGGTGCCTTGCAGTTGGATATAAAACATGGACATCTAAGCACATGATAAACAATTTCAAGAACATAAATTTACATATCTCACACAGTCTATTGATAAGACCAATCAGGTCTTATCCAGTATCAACCCTTCAAATGCACACATTTCAATAAAATGGCCAAGTCCAACTACACCCCACTAAAAGAAAAAAAAAACAAAATTGTGATCAGTCCATGTGTAATCACTGTGTAAGGTAAAATAAATGTAGCTTTAATATTTTTGGAGGAGGTAATGGAATAAAAGGTCCAGAACACACTTTCAATAAACTGTCCATTTCCAATGTAACCCCCCCCCTTTTCCACCCAACACCAACTCAAATTTTGGCAAAAATCTAAAATGTGACAATATGTTCATCTTCAATCCAGATTTTATCACTGTGCAGATGTTGTCTAGAATAACAGTTACAGCACAAACATTTTGATAAATTAACCAAGTTCAACTACCCATAAACATGCTCAAAATCACAAATTATGGCCAAAATCGACTAAACCATGACATTATGCACATCTCCAATCCATGACTAATCAATGTGCAAAGTAAAGTTAATGTACCATTTATATAATGGGAGGAGTTTTCTTGAATAACAGTTCCAGAATACACATTTAGATAAAATGGCCAAGGTCAACTACCCCTAAAAACACAATTTTTGGCCAAAATCTAAACAATGACAATATGCACATCTTCAATCCATCCCTTATCACTGTGCATATTGAAATAAATGAAGCTTTAATATTGTGGGAAGAGTTATCGAGAATAAATGTTCCAGAATACTCATTTCAATAAAATGGCCAAGTTCAACTACCCCTGAAAATCACAAATTATGGCAAAATCTTAACCATGACAATATGCACTATCTTCAATCCATGCCTAATCACTGTGCAAAGTAAAAAAAATGTAGCTTTAACATTGTGGGAGGAGTTCTCTGGAATAACAGCTCATCAGAGATGGGACTGACGGATGGACGAGGGTAAAACGAAATGCTCCCTGATTGATACATTGTCACAGCAAACCATGTACAGTGACTGAGATTTGAACTTGGACGTAAACTTTAATGTTAGTCGCTCAAGCAGAAAATGAATGTCAAAGTGACCTAATTTTGCCTGGATGCTGATCTACCATCAGAGATGCATGCATATGCAAGGTTACATGATCCTACCATGTATAGTGACTGAGATCTGAACTCGGATGTCAACTTGAATGTTAGTCGTTAAAGCGTAAAATATATGTCAAAGAGACCTAATTTTGCCTGGATGCGCACCTACCATCAGAGATGCATGCATATGCAAGGTTACATGATCCTACCATGTATAGTGACTGAGATCTGAACTCAGACGTAAACTTGAATGTAATTCATTCAAGCGGAAAATATAGGTCAAAGAGACCTAATTTTCTTGGAGGCTGTGAGATAGCCCAAGATGCATCTGTATACAAAGTTTGATGATCCTACCCTTCATAGTTACCAAGATATATAACTAAATGCGGACGTAGACGCGGACGGCGGGGGTACTCAAATAGTCCTCAATATTTTTGAGGCGAACTAAAAATGAAATTTTTGAAATTCCCCCTTTTGGGATCCCTCTATCATGTGATGTGAAATCCGTTGACATACTCCAGATTGGAAATTTCCTAAGGAGCAAGCTGAAAGAAACCCCATCAAAATAATAAAGATTCTACAGCCACACATGTGAAACAAGTGTGGACCAAAATTGATGTCTCGCCCGTCCCTACTTGGTCACAAAATTGATGTGAAAACACAAACTGACTAAATCAAACAACTTAACATGTTCGCTAGACTGTGGAATTAGGGTAACTGACAAAAGCAATATAGCAGACTTTCATGTATCACCCTAAACCAAAATGATATTGTAATCAGTAACCTACCAATGATAGATAATGAAAAACCAAACATGTTCACTAGACCATGAAAATTAGGTCAAGGGCTAAAGCCAAATGGACCCAAATTGATGTCTCGCCCGTCCCTACTTGGTCGCAAAACAGATGTGAAAACTCTAACTAATTCAGAAAACTTAACATGTTGGCTGACAAAAGCAATATAGCAAACTGTTATATATAACCAAAAACCAAAATGCCAAATATCAGTGACCTACCACTGATATAGATACTGGAGAACCAAACATGTTCACTAGACCGTGAAAATGAGGTCAAGGGCTAAAGCCAAATAGCAGGATGTTATGTTCCATCTAAGACAAACCCACATACCAAATATTATTGACCATACATTAATGGATACTTGAACCGTGAAAATGAGGCCACAGACAAAAGCCATTTAGCAGACTATCATGTACTATCCCAGACCAACCTATATACTAAATACCATTGATCTATCATTTATAGTTACTGAGAAAATGACCTAATCACAAAATCTTAACATGCTCACTAGACTGTGAAATTGAGGTTAAGGACAAAAGTCATATAGCAGATTGTCATGTACTACCTAAGACCAACCTACATACCATATATCATTGACCTAACACTTATAGTTACTGAGAAACTAAACTAAGCACAAAAACTTAACATGCTCATTGGACCGTGAAATTGAGGTCACAGACAAAAGCCATATGCCAGACTGACATGTACTACTCAAGACCAACCTA